>CM041645.1:4422742-4456705 GCA_023333625.1 Bothriochloa decipiens | reverse complement strand
CTCTACTGAACAATATTAGTGCCTATTGTAGGGTGTATACGGTATACATCGTTCTTGTTTTTTAATTGGAAAGAGCTGGACCTTTTTACTGTAAAAGATATTAGTGGTTACTCACCTTCTAACAAAACATGAAGTCTGTCTCCTTTCTATAGCTGAGTACTCCTACCTTAAATGATAGTACTAGAAAGTAAACTTCCTTTACTTTTTGTGAAAAATCCTATATGTCTATGATGCACTGGGAGTCTGACAAGAGCAAAGTGCCATTGCAAGAAGCCAAGAAGTTACAGTTATGTTCTTTTCATGATATATAGTTAGGCTCCACATGATCTGATGATGCTTTATAAACAAGTACATTACTTTGTCTCAACACATAAAAGATTTCTATAACATGCTGACAAATGTCTAGTTTAACTGAAGATGTGCGTTTGATCTCTAATTGAACTATATCTGCATAGTTGTGAAACAATAGATAGTTTCTTGAGTGATCACATATGTCATTCCCTGAATGTTCTAAGGACATGCTGATAGATAGTTCCTGAATGTTTATTGTAACCAGCATCTTCTGTTTCTGAATGTTTTATAAACATGCTGATATATCCATCGTTTTGTATCTGAATGTTTAGTTCTATCACCATGTCCTCAGACAGAGGAGACAAAGGGAAAGGGTTCCTGAATGTTTATTACAACCAGCATCTTTTGTTTCATGTACACTTGCAGACAAAGAGCTGCATCCACATTATGCATATTGAGTTACACGTAGACACCATATTGAGGCACGCCAGTTCTATGCAAGGTATATTCTCTTACTGAAATACAACCTTTGAACCTTTCTTCCAGCGGCTAGATGAGGCAAGTTTGTTAGACTTGATTCATATATTCTTGGTTGATATAGCTTATGCCTGATGACAATCTAAATTACTACTAAAACTACCATGTGCCTACAATGTGCTGCAATTATAAACTATGACTGTGATATAGAATCTATGATTTTCCAATACCAAACAAAGATCCTACTTCAACAAATTTATTCTTGTCTGCAGGAACCATCAGCGGCTCCAAGACTTTTGGTTGGACTGGCTCGCTAGCATCTGCCATCCAGAGAAGACTCCTGCCTATTTTTTGGTGGCGTGGTATCCTCTGCATCTAAACCTGACTCATCGTCGTTTATGTGTTCGATTGACCCCTGTGTGGGCGTCCAGGCAGGAAGAACTTCTAACTCCACTGCCCCTTCGAATTGGGCGTAACTGTATTAAGTATTTGCTTCATTGGCCCTGTAATCGGCCATGTACGCAACCAGTGATCGCCTTATGTGTCTTCAGCTTCGGCGATTCCCGGAACCACTAATATTGTGTGTAATATTACGTAATTTAGCTAACTGGGTACATCACTATGTGATTTAGCTACCAGCTGCTATATCAGCAACCATGTATGCTGTTATGCCCACATATGTTGTGGACATGTTTCAGACACCTAATCGTTTAGTATTATTTGTCGTTTGAATGAATGGCCCCTGTACAAGACTGTTTACTTCTCAATCTTCCCATTTGCTTTCTATAAATCTGGCATAGCCTTTACAGATGTTGCTTGGCTGAATCCTTGCGCGCCCCAGATGTTGCTTGGCTGAATCCTTGCGCGCATGGGCGCGCGCAGATCACTAGTCACATAGTAAACGAACAGACGCAAAAGGCTCGCAAAATCGCAGCGCAGAACCTTGGCCGCGAAGGCGTCGTCGACCCCGATGCCGGCGTCGTCGTAGCCGGCGATGGCGTCGCAGCACGCGCCGCCGCGGCGGGAGCTCGACCTCGACGCGTTCCTCCCGTCCTCTCGGACCTCCTCCGCGTCCTCTGACGCCGACGCGGCCGACCCCGACCACCGCCGCGCCGTCGACGACCTGCTCCCCCTCCTCTCCTCAGACTCGGACTCTGACTGAGGAGTCCAGCAGCATCCTCAGCACCAGCACCCCGACGCTGCCCCGCGTCCAAGCCCCTTCGCCGCCTCTCGCTGACCCCTCGCCGTCCCCGCCCCCGAGGAGATCCACCTCGGCCTCGCCGTCAGAGACCCTCCCCTCCCTCGTCGCGAGAACCTTCTCGAGCAACGGCGCTTCCTCTTCGTCAAGGCCCCTCCCCTCGCTCTTCCGGGGCGTCCGCCCCAGCCCCAAGCCCGGCGCCGCGCTTGCCGCTGCTGCCGCGGCGTCCCGCGCGGTCCTCACTCCACACGCCGCTGCCATCAAGTCCCGCCGATCACTCTCGGCGCCCGTGGAGAAACTTGTGGAGGAAGAGGGGAGTGGCTCCGAAGACTCCAATGAGCTCCCTCCCACTGGGGGCTTGGAAGCAGAGGCAGAAGAGAAGGGTAATTCAGAAGCGGTTGCTGAGGCGACCAAGCAAACTGCTGCTGGGAATGTGGATACAGAATTGGGAGAGGATAAACAGCCAGAAGTGGCAGGTGAAGAGAATGCTGAGGCTATAAAGCTGCTGGAGGCCAGTTCTCTGGACTCTGTAAACTCTGTAATTGTGGAGGATTCCAGTTGGCATGAGCAAGGTGAAGATGTCAATTTGTCAGAAACCTACCAATTTGGGAATCAAATTCAGGCTGTCAATGAGGAAAATGAGGATGACCAAATTGGAGATGATAATCATGTGCAATCAGGTCAGAGTATGGATCTTATTGCAGTTGTTTCAGAGGAAAGTTCTGATGATGAACATGAATTTGAAAGATCTGACAGTATCATGGAAGAACAAGTGGACTCTTCTGGGAGCTTAATTGATAAAGTGATTGAAGAGAGGGTAGCGCAGCTGGAGGCCAGCAGAAAGGCTGAGAAGAACGCAGAGAAGAAGCTGAAGGTGTCAATGAAGCCGTTGGAGTGGGCAGAGGAGCTTGAGAAGAGGCAGGCCTCGTTTGGTCAGCACTGGGAGAAAGGAGCAGCTGCACAGCCAATGCAACTAGAGGGAATCGGAAAGGGCCCACCAGCTATCGGTTACATGCAAATTGAGATGGACAACCCAGTAACTCGTGCCATGTCCTCACCATCGTTTAGGTCAGACCATGGATCTCCCCAGGTGCTGGCTGTTCATAGGAGCTATATAGCGATGGGCACATCTAAAGGTGCTGTCATCATCATTCCAAGCAAATACTCCATTCATCAAGCTGATGATACAGATGCAAAGGTTAGTCATTGGTGCTGGAGCAAATGAGGCATGTTTGGTTCACATGAATAGGTATTTCTTGTATATTGCGACTTAAAGATGGCGTATTTATTGTGCATTATTTTGGTGAAGTTGAGGATTGTTCTTTCAAAAACATTGTTGCTGCATATGACTATCATTTGGCGTCAACTTACTGGAAGTCTTTACTTTTTTGAATTCTTGTTTTAATAAGGAATATACAGGAAGGGACTGAGAAGTATTGTTACATTTCTGTTTTCCAACAACTCTATGTCCATTTGTCCATAATTCTGTAGATAAGTTCTGGTGATCAGTATAGCATTTGCACCTCTAAGAATTAAGTCAAGCTTACTCTGAATTTGGTTTGCTGCCAAAAATATACTACGATAGTGTCTGTTACTGCACCAGAATCTGATACAAAGATAACATTTAGGTAGAGTTTGCAGAAGTATCTCAGATTTTAAATTTGGAGTAGAATATGCAACAAGTTCTTGTGAGGAAGCTGCTTAGGAAAATCCTTTGTTTATTGTGCCCTTTTAGTGGACACGATACATTAGTGTGTCATTGGAACATCACAGTGTTTTCTCTTTCTTTCTCTCTGATTGAAATGCTATTATTTTCTTCAAAGATAACACATTGATCTGAATCAATGGCTGCACATATAAATCTGAGAACCCCATAGGCAAACTCTTGTTGGACAAACTTGGAGAAACCAATACTTGTTCCAGTTTGGTGGCTTAAAATTTCTGTAAATTATGTGAATCACTTTGAGGGTATAAACACTTTTTCAGAAAAATTTCAGATGCTGTTCTTTTGGAACCAAGGCGACAGAACTCAATCACCAGTGACTGCCATGTGCTTTAACCAACAAGGGGATCTTCTGCTAGTAGGATATGGTGATGGTCATATGACAATTTGGGATGTACAGAAATCTGCAGCAGCAAAAGTTATATATGGCGAGCATACAGCACCAGTAGTGCATGCTTGTTTTATCCGCCAATCTAAAGCCATCACTGGGGATTCAAAGGGGGTAGTTCTATTGCATACGTTTTCCATTATCCCCGTAATTAATCGTTTGACTGTCAAGGGAACTCAGGTATGGAGAAACATCATTTTACACACTGTGCTCGCTAGTTTTCGTGTTGAACATGAGGTCTAACAAAACCTTGCTACGATTTGACAGCGTCTTTTTGATGGAAATACTGGAATTGTGCTCTCAGCCTGTCCTCTTGTTATGGATGAACCTTTTGGTTTTAGTAACTCATCTGCCCAGGGAAATCAGACTACTTCCTCCAGTGGTGGTCTTGGCAGCATGATGGGTGGTGTTGTTGGAGGTGTGGTTGGAGTAGATTCTGGATGGAAGTTTTTCAATGAAGGCTCTTCTCCAATGGAGGATGGTGTTGTAGTCATGTTTATTATGCATCAACATGCTCTTGTGGTATGAAGAAGTTATAATTTTGGAAACATGTTCTGTGATTTTAGTAGCTATTATATGTGTCATGAATTCTTATAATGAGGGTAATATTCTATTGTTTTCCTGCTAGGTTAGACTCCATACCAATATTGACCATGTTGACCATATTGAGACCTTCTCTAGACCAGATGGAGCAGGTGAGGGCTCCATCGCGTATGCTGCATGGAAATACACATCATCTTTGAATGAAGCGTCATCAGTAGGTAAAGTAGGCCATCTTTCATGAGCATTGGTTCTTTCTTTAATGTGTATTTCAATTTTGGGGGACTAACATGATGATGCTATAGATGAAGAACGAGTGCCATGGCTAGCACTTGCATGGGACCGTCAAGTGCAAGTTACAAAGTTTGTTAAATCAAAGATATTTAAACACAAGGAGTGGAAGCTTGATAGTGCAGCTGTTGGTGTTGCCTGGTTAGATGACCAGGTATGCAGAAGTTTCTTTTCTGCTATTCATTTGATATCTTCTCTACTTGGCAACAAATTAAATTACTCTCTTTTCTCTTCAGATGTTAGTTGTCCTTAACTTGAGAGGGCAGCTCTGTTTATTCTCTAAAGATGGCAGTGAGCTTCGCAGAACGACCTTTGTTCCTGATGGCCTTCTTTTCGATGACACCATATTGCACCATGCACATTTTTTTAACAGGTTTGGTAACCCGGAGAGGCATTTTAACAGTTCAGTGGCGGTAAGAGGTGCTACAGTGTATATTCTTGGGCCATCTTTTCTCACAGTTTCCCGACTTCTTCCATGGAAAGAGCGAATTGAAGCACTAAAGAGGGCTGGTGATTGGATGGGCGCACTAGACATGGCAATGAGGCTTTATGATGGTCAAACACAGGGTGTTGTTGATCTCCCAAGAACGGTTGATTCGATTAGAGAAGCCATAATGCCTTACCTAGTAGAGTTACTGCTATCGTATATAAGTTATGTTTTTGAATATATTTCAATTGCACTGTCAAATCATACTGGAAAAGGGGGAGAATCAGATGTTGTAATAGAGGCAGATCGATCCCTGCTTACACAAAGAGATGAGCAGTATGCTCGTGTAGGAGGGGTTGCAGTTGAGTATTGTGTCCACATTGGACGTAATGATATCCTTTTTGATACAGTCTTCTCGAAGTTTGTCGCTGCACAAAGTGGAGGTAGGCTTATTCTAACTCTTAGTAGAAGCTGTGACTTTAAATTAAAAAAAAAAACTGTAATATTTCCATTTGATTAAGTGCTGAACTTTATTGTTCATGCCTTGTGAAACACTAAACATCTAGTATGTCCGATAGATCATACCATCATATGATCTTTGCTGAACCTTGCCCATGAAACACAACTATCAAAAAATATTTTCATGCTTCTGATTTAAGTTGTTCACTTTCAATGAATCCTTTTGAATTCTGAACCAATGCAAAAGGTTTTCCACATTCCGACTTGTGCTCTTATATTTTTGTGGCCCATTAGTCTTCCTTTTTTGACCCACTTGGAATATGCAGGAGAGCTGTGCATTATTTCATTAAGAAGAAGAAAGAATACAAAAAATCAAAGACAACACACACCACACACTCACCGGCATATGCACACTCTCTCACACATTGGCTTAGGCTTAGGACATATATGCTGACTTATGTATTAAAACTTCACAGGATTCTATGTATTTGTAGTTTCTATTAGATAAACATTGCACATGTAAACATACTTGCCGGCTTATGGGACGATGCATGTACATGTATCTGTTGTTAAACTGTTGCTAACTTGAAAATTTGAAATAACATGATGACAGGTATGTTTCTGGAGGTGCTAGAGCCCTATATATTGAAGGACATGCTTGGTTCTCTGCCCCCTGAGGTGAGCAGCATCAAAATTTATACTAGTGATAGAATTACAATCTGTAAATGAATATGCAGTTATGCATATAATCCAATTGTACTTGTAGATCATGCAAGCACTAGTGGAGCATTATAGTGGCAAAGGATGGTTGCAGCGAGTTGAACAATGCATCCTTCACATGGATATTTCTTCATTGGACTTTAATCAGGTATAGGAAATATTTGTAATTTGTTTATGTGACAGTGTGTAATAAATCCGTATGTATCATCTTTGTCTGTTTTTCTATATTGATTAGAAAACAGCATTTTAATTTGCTATTGGATTTATTGAGGTTCCATTTTGTAGCTTGAGTTCAAGCTTGCCAACACATTCCATTATGGTTCTGTTGTGTGCAGGTAGTCAGACTTTGTCGTGAACATGGGCTATACGGTGCACTAATTTATTTATTTAACCAAGGCCTGAATGATTTCCGTACACCTCTAGAGGAACTTCTATCAGTTGTTCAGAACACCAACAGTAAAGATGATACTTCTAGTGGGTATGTAATATTCTGGCTAGCAGCAGTTCTATGAAACAATACGATACAATACTTTATATTCTGACTTAGTGAACGCCATTCCTACATATAACATGATACAATATTTTAAATTGTCCATTAGTTTTGTATGATCTTGTTAATTCTGAAATTCCTGGTAAAAATGTATCTTCAGTAAACTTCTATTAAACAGTATTTATAGCGAATACCGTTGTTGTTCCTTATCCGGATATCATTTTTATTGGAGAATAGAACAATTGAATCTTTATTTTTCCCTTTTCTGGTGCATAGATGGATGTAATAATAATACGGTGTAAAAGCTTCTCAATTCTTGTGAATATAAAGGGACAAGATGTGGTTGTGCTTGTTTAATTTTTGTTAGATATTCCTGAAGCTACACATATGCTGCTAGAATCAGATATAAATATACAGTAATATCTTAGCCTCTAACTTGTTGTTTGTTCAAACAGATACAGGATGCTTGTTTATCTGAAATATTGCTTTCAGGGCTTGGCATTTCCTCCAGGTTAGTGCCTCCATTTGTCATTCGATTTATGATTTACAAGTCCATTATATCAATGGCACATTAGTATGTAGTTAGACCACAATCCCTGTTTTCCATGTGGTATCGCTTTTTAGGTGGGCCCAGAATCCTGTGTATTTTGTTAGTAAAACTTTGTTGAAAGCTTGATTATCAAATTGGAGAAATTGAATCTACCATAAGATTCCTTATCAGTCAACAGAATGTCTGCACCACTACCAGCAGATTCTTTTGTAGAACCAGAAACAGTAAATATTATATTTGTTGATTTATTCTCTTATACTGTAAATAGAACCTAGATAGATGTTCTGACATGACTTTATTTTTAAGGGCATGGGATGATTCCCCGATCCCGGCTTCATTCAGTGAGGGAAGAACTCCTGCAATTTCTGCTTGAAGAGTCTAAGCCACTCACTTCTGAAGTATTTAAGGGTTTCAATGCTTCTTGTGGAAAGTGCCTAAACATATGCTATCTGCTATGGATGGATACTGAAGCTACTTTGGAAGTCCTCAAATGTGCTTTTGTACAGGATAACTTTGAACCTAGAGATGAACTTCCAAGAACTGTCAATACTTCTGTCTCAGACAATGAAGATGGTATTGATGCTGGAAGCCCAGAGAGCCAAAATACTATGGTACAAAATGTAGTTGATGCCATCATTGACATTGTTGGTTTGGAAAATGACATGATTCGGTCCGTTGTTGCTGGTAAAGCTGAATCAGAATTTTGGCCTTCAAAGAAGGATTTTGGCTATTTAATGGAGTTTATGTCCTTTTTTATTTCCCACAAAAGGGCTAATGCATCTAAGAGAGTTGTTATGCACATTCTTACTTATCTCATATCATCATATGATGACACAAGAACAAGGACTCAGAAAGAAAAAGAAGTTCTTCAACTCTTCAATGCGGTTCCCCGAAATGATTGGAATTCGGATTTTGTCTTGAAACTTTGTTCAGATGCTCATTTTTATCAGGTTTGCTACCATTGCTGTGTTAGTTTGACTCCTATGAAATTTATGTAGCACTGCTACTCGAAATTGCCAGCTTATGAATGAAAACATTCTTGTCCTTGTGCAGGCCTGTGGCTTGATATTTATGACCAGGAATCAGAATTTGGCTGCTTTAGATAGTTACATGAAGGATAAAGAGGAACCTTTCCATGCTTTTATCTTCATTGATAAAAAGTTACTAGAATTAGTTGATGATGAATCTTTGTCATTCCATACCACAGTAATATCTCGCTTTCCTGAGCTAGTCAAGCTAAGCAGGTAAAGTTGTCAACTATTTATCAACCAAATCATATTCTTTTCTTTAGTTCTTCCTCTCATGTTTGTCTTTCAACTGAATGTGCTCAATTATCTCTTATGCCTGGACTCTCAGGGAGTGTGCATTTGTCTTGGCCATTGATCATTTCTGTGATAAGATACAACAAATATTAGCAGAGCTTCGTTCTGACCGACACAGTCTCTTTCTTTTCTTGAAAACTGCTATTGAAGTACACTTGTCTGGAAAACTTGACTTCAGTAAGCTTGAAGTAAGAAACAAACAAACTGTTGAACTCCAGTACTCTTCTACTGACGTTGAAGATTATCAGCAGAGGATATCAAATCTCTCCAAGTTATGCCACAATCCTGTTTACATCGACGATGAGTTAGTTGAACTTTATCTTGAGGTAGTGATAGATTTTTGAACTTTAGTACCTTTCAAATGGTATGGAGCATTTGATAATCACTGAACATTTTAGTGCTAGCCGCTGTACTGTACATGAACTTTGTAAGAACAAGGTACAAATATATTGGTAGCTACGATGGGGAATCTCCAGAAATAATTAGACATTACATAGCAATTTTCCTTTGCGAATATAGAAAAAGTTGCGCACTATTAGTTTTTCTTCTGAAAATACATAATATGAAAACAAAATTTATCGCTGCATATTTCTCATGATCTTTGTTAATCAAACACATCTTCCTTTACAGCTTTTATGTCAGTATGAGCGAAGGTCAGTTCTGAAGTTTCTGGAGACTTTTGACAGTTACAGATTGGAGCGGTGCTTGCATCTTTGCCTAGATTATAGTGTTACAGATGCTGCTGCATTCTTGCAAGAGAGGGTTGGTGATGTTGGGAGTGCCCTAGACCTTATTCTGGCAGGACTTGATGAGAAAATTAGCCTATTTATCTCTTCTGTGGAAAATAATTTCTCTGGTGTCGCATCAAAAAGTATATCCGAAACTAAGCAACTAGACATCGTTCTGGAAATGAGTGAGGTTTATTTCTCTCACATTTGAATTCTTGTCTAGGTTTTTAACTTCTGCTGTGCAGGTATTAACATTTTCAATTTTTTTGTTTAAGGCTCATCCAGTGCTTGATGCATTGCATGCCTCCATTGGATTGTGCCAAAGGAATTCACAGCGCTTGGACCCAGAGGAATCTCAGTCCCTTTGGTTCCAATTGCTTGACTCGTAAGTCATGCTATAATACATGAGTACATAAGTGTTTTACAAAAAAAATTTGTGCGATGAATGTATTGGCACAGTTTCCATCTGGTCAGTCAGTGTTGCTACTTATGATCATAGCTAGCTGAGTTGTTTGAGGGTGTGGATGTATGCCTAGACCATCCAGGTTCAAGTCCTTGTTGAGGCGAATTTGTGTGCCTATTTTTCTTAATAAAATGCCAGCTGATTCCTCCTAGGTTGGTCTAGTTTTTAAAAAGAATATATATAAATATAAAACACCAATGTGTCCATGTTCTTGAAAATGGCATGTGGAGTATTTATGAGCAGAATGATAGCACATATAATTAATGCCTTAGTTATCGTTGTTAACTTTGGTAAAAAGTCGAGCAATAAGCCAATAACAGAAATATTTTGTCAGGAAATTATCTATTAGATTCAATAGCACATAATGCGAGCCTATTGCTGTGGGATAATTTGGGGAGTTTTTTTCCAAACTGTTCTCAACTTTGTCGTGCTCATAGTTTGCTGAAGCCATATTTACATATTTTGTACTGATGTATACCATTACTATTGATCCAGCTTCTCAGAGCCTTTGAAAAAATTGTATGGAGTCAAGGATGTAAATGGAAAAGGTGCCAGGTCAAATTGGAGTGAAGCACCAATGGAACATCTAAAGGAAAAAGGACTATCTCAACAAATGAGGATTTCAACTAAACAGAAGTGCCTAAATGTTCTGCGAAAAGTATTTTCACAATTTGTTGGAGAAATAATAGAGGCCATGGCTGGGTATATACCCCTACCAGCGATCATGGCAAAACTGTTATCAGATAATGGGAGTCAAGAGTTTGGTGACTTCAAACTTGTGATACACAGAATGTTATCTATGTATCTCTACGAAAAAAGAATACTGGTATGGCTCATTTATCTATTTCTTGTAGGTAAAGGCAATTACATACTCCATTTACTGCTTTGTGGAACACTGTAGAAGATCATTGCTAAATTTTGAATCACATGACATACTCATTGCAACAGAGCAAAGGATTGAAAAGGTTGCTGTATAGTCCATGAATTATTGTTACTTTGTTAGGGGACCAAGTATGAGACCAGTTCCTTAATGCACCCTTGAATTTTGTTATTTAAAAATGCTAGTACCTCATAATGTCCTAAACAAGATATATTCGTCCATGGTCTGATCTATGTTCCTGCATTGACTCCTGGAATTGATTGTTTTGTTTTTCTCATTTAAATCGACCTCCTGTTCAAGTGTTGAGCTCTCTACCTAGTATGTACCAGTTGCCTTAAGGCCAATTGAAAAACATCACTGCTTTTAGTTTCTGGTAATCTCCAACAATTTTTCTTACAGAAAATAATTATTTGCTTCTCTGCTCTGATACCTAATTCACCTATCCGCAGGAAACAGCTAAGTTAGTAATTGAGGATGACTCATTTTATACGTTGAGCTTATTAAAGAGAGGAGTTTGTCATGGGTTTGCTCCACAGACTTTT
Organism: Bothriochloa decipiens; assembly: GCA_023333625.1. Classification (NCBI taxonomy): domain Eukaryota; kingdom Viridiplantae; phylum Streptophyta; class Magnoliopsida; order Poales; family Poaceae; genus Bothriochloa; species Bothriochloa decipiens. The sequence continues at coordinate 4,445,216 of CM041645.1, read as the reverse complement.
GTATGCTGCATATGCAACTGCTCACTTTCTAAAGAAGGTGCTATTTCAGCTGTACGGTTGTTCAGTTGTGGGCATGCAACACATCTTCACTGTGAGTCTGAGCAGAGCAGGTCATCCAATCGGGAATCCAAAGGAGGATGCCCTGTCTGTCTCTCAATGAGTGATACGCAAGCTCGAAGCAAATCACCTATGTTTGAGAATGGGCTAATGAGGTATTCTGGGGCTGAACATGAAGTGTCACATGGCATCCATCAGATTCATGAAGTCGATCATGCTGAGAGATCTCGTGGGCTTCAACAGATGTCACGGGTATGACTATTATCAGATGATCTTACCTTTTTTTTGGGTTGTATCATAAATCTCACAACTAAAACTGGACGCCTTTCTGACAAGTGAAAAGTGAAACTGTACCTAGTTGGCTAGTTCAATCTTTTATTGGGTCTCTTGTAGTCGATATGTGATATGCGGATAACATTTTTTTGTTGCAGTATGAAATACTGAATAATCTTCAGAAAGCGCAGAAGTCCTTTCATATAGAAACCGTACCTCCATTGAAACTTGCACCACCAGCTATATATCATGAAAAGATACAGAAGAGGACCACTTCAGTTGGTGAAACTAGCAAACATTCAGTTAGAAGTCAGAAACCCCAGAAAATATGGCAAATGAAGGAGCAAAAATCAAAGCAGACTGGGAGTCGTCATCCACAAAAGTCAAGTTTTCTACGTGAGATCATATTCTAGTCACTGACATCATAAGCATGAATTCCACTCATGGCTTTCTGTTTGCCTGCTTACTTTCTTTGATCCTCTGCAGGTTAATAGAAGAAAAAGTTGCTTCTTTATTAAGTCTGGTATGTAGTTCAAGCTTTACGCCTCCAGTAATCTTGCTTGTATCTTGTTTCTTGTTTTAATATATATGAGATCAATTGAAAATGTCTTCAAGATCAATACTAAAAGAAGGATACTAAGAATCCAGCCTATATATGGCTGAATGCACGATGAGGCTGAACTTATCACTGCAGTAGCTCTTTCAAAGTGATGATAAACATTCATCTCTTTTGAATAGCGAAACACTTGATGGAACAGTGTAGCGTGGCACAACAAAGTTAGATGCTGTTTATGCGAGATTTATTTTGATCCCTTGCTGTGACCAAATGGCTCGCATTTACTTAAGATCAAGAGAAAATCTAGCAGGACTAAAAGGAAAGCATGTGTATTTGAAATCTGGAATCAAGTTCAGAATTTGTACTGAATCCACTTGCAATGATTGATTGTTCGATATAGCGTCAATTTTGCATCTAATGCTTTTTTTGCACTGTCCATTGACAAGTAAGGCTACCAACATTTCTTCTCGTTTTGGTGCAGAACCAGATTCAAACTTATTGTTAATTTCCTTCATGCCGTCACCATAATTGAATCTTCAAGGGCCACTAATTTGTCAGCGTGATCAAAGTTGCTCATCAGTATATATATATATTTTTTTTGTCTTGGGGATGGCATCTTGCTGACGAGATCCTCTCCTTGTGCCATGGTCAGAGGTACCTTTGATCCACTTTGTATTTTTCCTGGGTGGACTTCATCTTTGTTGCTTACAAGTTATCATCTTCATTCCAGGTTTTGTGGAATTTGGTGCCAGGGTGCTTTGGGCTAGGAAGGAGGGACACTGAGCACTGGCCAGAGTTAGAAAAAACATGAGGCTGTAACCTGGAGTAGAATAATATAATACAAGTTTAAACTGGGAGAAGAAATTTCCTTGCAGTTCATTGTGATTAGTTTATGTACAGTACAGAGCATACGCGTGGTGACATGATCCTTACAGACACGTTCGCAGTAAAGGAGCGCTGGCATGTATCGCGCTAGAGTGACTATGGCTAACTGGTACAGCATACCAATTGTCCATGTAGTTCATCGTGATTAATTAGGTCCTGTACAGAGCTGATATACTGTCAGTTTTGATATCAATGCGCACGATCGATTTTTTTTTTTTTTGACAAACATCTGCTACAATTTGATACGAGATATCAGAACAGTGAAATATTGGCTGACGGCTCCTGAAACAAGTCGTCACATTCCTGCTTCAGCTGCTACGAACAAAAAAAGTTGTGCTCAAACTCCGGTTCGATTCCAAGATGAATATAGGCGCCGAACAAAGCCATAGGCTGTTGGGGTTTTACATTACATGGGGTCCGTCTGATCTGCGCTGCTAATCTCTGTCGCTAGCTCTAAGCCCTAGATCACAACTAAGAAGATCGCGAGCAATCCAATCCACTCGGCTCGGGAGAAGAAGTCGTCGCCGCCGGTCTCGTCTCAGAACACGTCGGGCCCGTTGTGGAACGCCTGGAAACGGCAGCTGTCGTTGCCGAGCATCATCTATGCGGCGAGCGCGCAGTTGGCCGCCTCCAGCTCCGCCACCTTCCTCCTCAGCTCCGCCGCCTCCCGCTGCGCCTCCTCCTCGCGCGCCTTCGCCTCCGCCGCGGCGCGGCGCGCCGCCTTCTCGCGCCCGTGGAGCGCCGCCACGCCGCGCCTCAGCACGCCGTTGTCGCGATCCAGCTCATCCACACGCGCCCTCAGCGCAACGTTCTCCTCCCGCAGCGCCGCTGCCTCGGCCGTAGCTGCCGCCGACGCCGAGGCCTGCTGCTGGTGCGCGGCGAAGGCCGCCGGCACGGGCGAGAAGCGGCCGCGCTTTGCGAGGTGGGCCGGCTCCGGGACCGGGTCGTCGAGCGCGCTGGCGCAGCGCTTGCGCGACGCGAAGAGCACGGCTGCCATCGTCTCGTGTTCTTTTCTTCGTCTCGTGTTCTCTTCTTCCTCCGCCTGGACGGTTCCTTATTTATGGGGCCGGACCGAGCGCGGCGATTCCTTTTTTTTTTTTAAATCTTTTCCGATTTCACCTCTACTGCTGACCGCCTTTAATTACTTGTATACTCTCCCTCTCCCTTATTTTTATTATATTTATATACTACGTATATTATTAGATTTGTTTTAATTCAAATGTTACTAACTATAGTTAGATGGATTCACGGTTCTTCACTTGCATCATATGAGAGAAAAGAAATCCTGAGCTGCTGGTTACTTGGAAATGGATTGATTCAGCTTTTTGATCCGGAATTCAGGATGTCCACACGACAGGCGTGGTGTCCGAGTTACGTTCAAGTCGAGTCCGTCCAGGTTGATTGAACAGAACGGAGAAAAGGCTATGGAAGCAGGGAAACCGTGCCTACGGAGACCAGTGGTGTCCAAACTACTGTCGCCTGCAGATTCAATTCAATATCATTGTCCTCGTACATCTGTACAAGTCTCAAAAAAAAAAATCGAGCGTTATTACCATATATGGACTCAAACAGTCTGACCACAGCGTTACCATTCTCACCCTTACCAACAACAGCTAAGCACAAGCTACACAGAAAAATGCTTGTTCTCACCTGCATAGTCGTCTGTCATACAATATTAGATGAAACAAATTTATATGTATAGTAGGAATTCCTTTTTTTCCAAATGGAAAGTACATTGTTCCCCCTATTCCCTCTTCCTCAGTATTCAACAGCCGGCAGCATATACGTACACACCAAAATGCTCTTCATCTGCTCTCTCAGTCACAAACGGAATTGAATTAGTGCCAACAAACCAGCCACTGAATCACCTCTTTCCTCTGCTCCACGTCAGCGAATCAGGGCGAGTCCAATTAGCACATGGGCCAAGCAGAGGACGCTGGGGAAGATCAGAGATGCAGATGCTACAACGTCTTCCTCTGCCCAACAAATTTCCGAGCGACGCCGAAGATGAGAGCCTTCGTTAGGAGCCCTTGATCGAGAGTACAGGCCAGAGCAACTGCCCCTCCGAGTACAAGGAACCTTGCCACATTGTTCCGAGCAGGCTTCTCTTCTGCTTCCACGATTTCTGATTCGTCGCTGTTGGACTCCAGTGACCGAACAAAATTGTTGCCGACCTTAGTATTGATCCGGGCCATCAAGGCACTCGGTGACGCTGGCATCCCGGCAGCCCTGGCTTCCTGATAGGCCCGGAGTCCAGGCTCAATTTTCTTTACACATCCCCACATTCCTTGCCGAATACCAAGCTTTGCAATCTCATATGGGATACCCATGTCCTCATGGTGAAACAAGAGAACCTCACAGGCTGTCAACCCTCCATTACCTCTCTTTGATTCCACTGTTCCGACATCAAATCAACAGAAAATTCCTAGTTAGAGAAGTGCCACAGAAAGAAAAGGGAACTTTTGGTTATTTAACTTCTATTATTTCCCAACCTCAAGCAAAGTAAGCAAAGAAAATGATTACCTGCACGGATGCACCAGCTCGAATAATACAAATCAACTCTTCGAGGTTTGTTACGCCGGGGAATGGATGAGCATGGTATACCCTGCATCACGTTACCGATACATCAATGGCTGGGCATGAGCACGCAATATGAGTAACCCAATAATCTGGTAACGTACAAATTTAGTGATCTGATCAATGCAAGTGGAACTAGCCTCAAAACTACTAACTGCTAACAAGACCATTAAGAACTACTTTTACTTCGCATTGATGTAAAAAAAATCTAGGATTAGAGAAACAACCTATAAACCACTCTGTATGGAATAAATGCTCAAATCAAAGTCAATATGTTACTAAATCAGTAAGCTTCCACTGCAATGTGGACCTAAACGATTTTTTCTCTTAGGCATACAGCCATTATATATAGGCTCAAACAAGAACCCTGAGCGGGAACCATCACCCGTACTGACTGATAGAAGAAAAAAATAGTGACTCATTCATACTCCTATATCAACTAACTGAAAGTTGATGCAGAAAAATAGCAAAAAGATTTATATCAACTGAGTGAAGAATGATGTGTTAGGAAGGAGTAAAACCAAGGCAGCAGAGAAGTATACAGGCAGTCAAGGAAAACAGTAGTGAGATACCATTTATTAAGTAAAAGCATAAAAACAGATATTCTAAAAATGCAACAGTGACCTAATTGCAGAGAGAAAATTTAGGGTGAAATAGAAGATTAAACAGAGATAGTATAACAGGAAATTATGAAAATATGAACACACAAGCATAGGGAAAGGAGATATAATGGTTAACAGTGTACATGATTCTCTAAGAGTGTGAAAAGAAAAGCGAAAGGCCTCCAGCTGAGTTAGTTAGGTAGCCTGAGTAGCGCACCTCAGGTCCTAGGTTCATGGAAGCTCTCCGAAACAGGGCCTAAAGGCCAGCCCCCATCGTGGTCATTCTCACATGGGCTACAGTGCTGTTGTGTATGGGTGGGGCAGGGATTTGGGGGTTTTCTCATCTCGACCTGCGTTGTGTGAGAAGGTCTTAGTACAATACTCCAGGGGAGAGAGGAGGGGGGGTGTCTTGAACCTGCAGTTCATGTTTTCTTAAGAGTGATGAAAAAAAAAAGAAAATGAAACCTTAAGAAAGCTTTGAGGAATGGAATTGGACCAAACTAATAACATGTGTACAAATATGAAACAAAGTCAAGGTACTAATTTAAATATGCTCTCTTGAGGCTTCTTTCTTTATTTAATTTTTGCCAACGCTTATGGCTTCTTACAGAGAGTGAAAGAACACATCACACAAGAAAGCATAACTAGAACTGATAGATTTTTAAGTTCAAAATTGACATAATCGTTACTTCTCAGCTTCTCCTTGCTGTAACAGGCAGTTGCTATCAATGGAGGTTTCCTCCATAGTTTGCTTTCGGAGGAATAATGATGGAAAGGAAGAGTTGGAGACTTCACTGTCAACAACTCAACATTAACATCAAAAATTCAATGATGTTAAAAGCATGTCTAAGTCAACGTACTCTAACGTTGGACAGGTGGCCTCAGGTCAGTATCATTAGATACACATAGCAATCATGAAATATCAGGATTGAGAAACCCTAACTCCTAAGCTGTATGTCTGCCTATTCCAAACTGAGTTAGTTGAGGGGCAACAACATTAATTTTGCCAACATTATAGTCAATATGATGTGTAAGCTACAACCACTGAACTTCTGAGCCGTACATATGTGCCTATTCCTAACTGAGTTAGTTAAGGGGCAACAACATAACTTTTTTAGGCAAAAAGGCCCATAGGACCCGTGTTTCATTAAGACGAAAGGAAATATTTTACACTAACCAACTCTAGCTGCTTCATGCCCACTGGCAAGATGCTAGCATGCATGAGCAGCCATAGTTGGTCGATCGGCTAGGGCATAAGCCTAGCAGTTACAACACAAGCAAAGGACTATACAGCTATAGATATGGCAACAACATAAATTGTGAACATTACAGTCCATATGTAGTGCATGCTATAATCAACAGGCTATGCACCAAAATTCAACCAAGAAAGTATATATTTTTGGACGAGGGATCAAGCATAAGTCCCATTACCTCCTGCAATCAATCCCCAAATAAAGAAGTGCTACAAAAGAACAACAGGCAGTAGTTTTCCAAGTTTATTTTACCTTTGTGACACAATAATAGGCGCCCCCCAGTTTCCATATCCGACGAGCAATTATGTACTCCCTGTCACTGCAGAAGAAGGGGAACTGCAACAAGAGCAAGAGATCAAAGCATAAGCTTGATAAACATGAAATCAGTCAATCTGAGAGATCTTAAAGCAAATCCCAAGACCAGCCTACCTTCCGGACCCAATGTACTTTCATCGTCCCAGTGGTCTGGCACTCCTCCAGCGTCTTATGATAAATAAGCATATCATCCCACTTGTTCGACATTCGGAACTCGTCGTCCCCGAAGAAGTCCCTCACTTCCTCCGGAGTAGCATTCTCAAAGATACTGCTACTCTGGTACTGTGGAGGGCCGGTCTAAATTCATCCAAATAAAATGAATCACTGCATGAACATGAAATTAAGTAAGGCTCATGAAAATCCGTTCACCTGGGCATCCCTCCTCCACGCCTGGTAAGTCATGGTGGGCAGCGACTTCTCCATCATCTTGATCCAGGCCGGGCCGCCGTCCCTGCCCTCCACCAGCCTCCAGAGGTTGACCAGGTCATCCTTCCCCACAGCAAGCTCTTCGTTCACCATCTCCGACGACCTGCCAAGCACCACCATTCCGTGATTCCGTCAAAGGTAGTTCCTTTCACACGCCAAATCACCACAAAGAACTATAAGCCTTTGACCACAACCCCGCACCAAGAACCATCCAGCGCATTTCTCCGGACAGCCTGGCAGCACACACAGTTACATACCCTTTCACGGCGTCCTCGTCCTCCTCCTTCTGTTGCACGGCGGCGCCGGCGTAGCCGAGCGGGGCGCGGAGGCGGGCGGGCAGCTGGGCCTTCCAGAAGTCGAGCGTAGCGAAGGGCGCCTGCGCCGGCTCCGGCGCAGCAGCGGCGCCACCGCTGCCGCCGTCGGCGGTGGGGACGAAGAGGCCGGCAGCCCAGCGCGGGCGCCAGGCCCAGCCGAGCAGGAGGCCGAGGAGGGCCGCCGACCAGAGGGGCCCCGCGAGAAGCGCCATCTCCCAGGCCGCCCCCCACGCCGTGGGCTGCTCCAGCACCCGCGCCACCGCCGACAGCACGTACCCCATCGGAGCCGACGGACCGCCCGGGCAGCGACGGCGTGGGGGCACGGCACGGACGCGGCGGTGCGTGTGTGTGTGTGAGCGTTGGGGAGAAGGAAGGAAGGAATGGGGGCTTTGCGGCCTATGGCGAGGATTAAAGGCTGCATTTTTTTTTTTGGATTTTTTTGGTTTGTTTGGTTTGGGGAAGGGGAAGGTGTGGTGCACGGGCAGGGATGATGGGAGGTCACTGAGGTGTGGACATGGTGCATGGACTATCTCACTCTTGACCCCATACTTTTTTTTCTATGTCTATCTGTTTTCCAAATCTTTGTTTTTGGAGAGTCTTGGGACTTGAGAGTTTACATAGTCTCCCTCTAGTTTATTTGGACTTTGCAGAGTTGAGGGGATGCTAGTGATATGGTAAACAAAAGCTATGGAGTTTGGTGGGCATTTGTTTATTGGTTAGGAATTTTATCATTTTTGTAAAAGGTGTTGTTGCTCCTTTGGTGTTCTAATCAGGTATACTATAGACTAATATTGTGCCGTTGTTGTGTGCATACCGCATCATCTCATTAGGTGGTGGTTGTGAAGTCGCTTTCCTAAGAGTTTTATGTTCCTATGTTGTTCCTTAAAGGTGCAAAAGGCACGGGGCTAAAGAAATGTGTTATGGCTCTGAGCTTGCCAAACTATACAAACAACCTTGTATTAGGATCAACAAAATGAAGGAATATTAAAACGTCACTTATCCCTAATAATATGCCATTTAATTTGGAACCGAGAAGAAAGAACTTTCATAAGGCCAGTTTTAGTGGATAATTTCATAGCGTTATTTTCAAGACTACCAAGTCATAGAGAATGAAATGAAACTTGGATAAAACTCTAACTCTCTATGGGAAGTTTCATTCCATAATTTAATAGCCATTTAGCCATGACTCATACAGAGTTGGTAATTGTGTCAATAGAGTTTTATCCGCATAAAACATATTTTTTCTCTCTCTTCCTAAATACGTTGTCATATCATAAAAATGTCTATGTGGTAATCTAATGTAGATAAAACTCTTATGAAACTCTTATTGAGACTAGACTAAGGATCAGAGCGGATTTAAACATATATACTAGAAGAGGCTCCTTCTACTTTATTTTCTACATTTGGTCCCTTCTTCTAAACTTAAATGGCTATTTTTTTTAATGAATGGCTAAAAATTTGTAGAGGGGCTCCTTACTTCTGATGGCGGTAAGGGAGACTCGAGCCCCGCTGACATGTTGCTACATTTTTTTCCAACTCCCAATAGGTTACACATTGATTAGATGTCATGTCGAATGTTTTGATTATTGGAAAAGAAATAAATAAGAGAGTGAAACACTAACACTAATTTTGCATGCATGAGGTCCAATAATTGAACATTAATTTCAATTGTTTGAGACACATCAACATATGAAATAATGAATTGCTTTCATAACATTGGGTATAGTGACATGATATCATGCGTCGTAGAGGTTTTTTTTTTTGGAACTCACAGAGGTTCTTTCTTCCTTTGAATCTAATACTCATCTTGTAACATGGCAGTTTTGAATATCAAGAATTGAGATTATCCTAACTCTTTTTCTGACTATATTAAACCTGGGCATTGAACCCAATAATTAATACAAGAAACTTATTGTATAACATAGACAGTATTGTTCAAGAATGCAAGACTTCTTTGTTTTGTTATTTGATGCATGATCAACTCGGTAAACCCTTCTTGTGTCTGCATCATGTTCATGGCTAATTGACTAAACATCTCGTGGTGCACTCTCTCTCTTCCCCTTCTCTCTCATATTTATGATAACAGTTCATGGGACAAAACACAAAAGAAATATAATGTGAGAAAGGAAAAAAAGAAAAGAACTTTTTTCTTCTTTTCTCTCTCTCTTTTTATGATGAAAGGGGCATTCTTTTCGTTTGGTTGTGTGCGACGCAATGCCGACAGCCGTGTGTGCCCGCGCCTATGGACCGGGCGCACGCCGTGCAGCGACGGCCGACGTCTGGGGTGGGTGGCTGCCCTCCGCTCGGCTGCGTCCCAAAGCGATAAGGGGATTTGGGGGCTGAGGCTGCTGCTGCCGCGCCTCGATTCCGGTGGGGGCCTAAATCTCCTCTCGGACCAACGCCACGCAGCCACGTCGGACCCTCGCCTCGCCGGCGGCGTCACGTTCACATCGCGACCACCACAGAATGAAATCGGGTCGCCGTCGTGAGTGTCAGGCAGGCGGCAGCCGTGCGTGGCCTTTACGTGCTCTGTGTGTGGGGCTGCAGCTGGAACTAGCTCTTCGATGTTTTTTTTTCGTTTCCTAAATTTGATTTAAATTTTACTATATAAAAAAAATTTATTATATCTAAATGTCGACACATGTATACAGTAATAAATATAGATGAAATTAAAAATTAATTATATAGTTTAGTTATACTTTGCGAGACAAACATTTTTAAGCCTAATTAGTCAATGCTTGGATAATTTTTACAAAATACAAACGAAATACTACAATATCGCTACAGTGTTTTTTTGTCAACTTTGTATGGCACATGTAAAGTTAGGCAACTAAACAAGACCCTGTTTCTTCAAACCTGCTAATACTAGTAGTATTTTAGTTTAAAAAAAATACTGTAGTAAGTATTTTCTGTGTGCTTTTTACGTGTGGCTAACGCGACTGCTGGTACTTCACCAATACGTACAATATATATTCTTGTTGCACGAGTTGACACGTGGTGGGCACTCATCCAAGCACATCCTAGCACGGTCAATGCCTCAATGGCCTTCCTCCGTTTTTAGACGGTGGAGACTGGAAAGGTTGATTCACGGTTGACCCCGTTGTTCTGCAGTTCTGCACATGCAAGTACTGTACTAGCTGTACGTATTAGTAACAGTCCCTTTTGGATAATTACGGTAGTATAGTTAACCAAGCACTTAGTTTTTTTTAACAAATCCACCACCGAAAAGATTGAACCACCCACGTTGAGATTAACAAATTCACCATATGCATGTCTCACATGTCAAGAGACGTCACCTACTGCTAAAGTAACTTTGTTAGTCCTGAAATAAGTGTAAGAAAAATATGAGCACCTGCACCAAGCCGTACAAAGCATAGTCTTTAAGCCAAAGTGAGACATTTGAAGAATGTGTTGATGTTCCAACGAATTTTATCTTTACATAAAGTAGTTACTCGAATGTTATCTCCGCTCCATATATAGGATGCCTGCGGTGCTTATTGAGATCCTCTAGGCTATGGAGATACCTTTGCTTCCCCACCGCTCGAGATGGATTCGCACACTGCAACACATTGGATGGCCGCGGCCTCTCCCTTTGCCAAAGGACAAACAAGTACATGATTTTAACAAGAGAGCTACCTATCCCATAAAAGGTTGCATTTGTCAAGGGTTCTAAACGCAAGAAACATCTTTAATTAATTAACAAAGCTAGCCTCATTAACTTTTGACAAGTTGCAACTATATAATCCTACTTTGCAATAAAAACAAATTTATGAGATGGATGCCTGTCTCAGGTCAAGGGACAGCTGCAAAGCTTCGCTGGCTGGCTGGTTGGCCGGCCGGCGCTACTAGCTCTCTAGATCTGTCTCTCTCCACCATCATCTCACCGGCCTTCTTAAACTTAAAACTGATCCTCAGCTCATCAGTGCGGCCGTGTGTTAAACGTTGCATTGACGACCTGAAACTGACGACCACTACTACTAATAAGCAAAGCCTTTTGCTTTTGGACCACCACGTACCGTCTCCACTAACGCATATGCTTGCCTTTTATTTTCACCGAAAGCTAGCATCTGAGTATATATGCACCTCCAATTCAATGATCGTATACGCGTAGCAGCTAGCTGTATCTAGTCAACCAAATAAAAGTGACCATGTGTTCAAATAAAATAAACCATGTGCATCAGTCCATGCTTCTCTCTTCGTACTAGCTGACGTCGTAGTTAACAAATATGTTGACGTAGACTTCCTGGTTTTTTTTCAAAAGAAAAAACATAGACTTACACGTGCACACGGCCGGTGTCGACGCTGATTCCGACCGTGCCAACATATCAGCGGGCTTTGGACGCCTAAAAAGGCTGTCTCTACAGCCTGCTACGCAGCAACAACAACAAAATATAACTGGCCAAATCGATCAATAGGGCCGATATAGAGCTCGTTGATGACTGAAAAAGCTTCCGAACCATCTCTAGAAGGATCTGTCAGAAGGAAGCATGTGAAAGATCTAGTGGAGAGAAGCACATGACAGCATGTAGAGGGGTTGAAGAGAGAATAAGGATAAAAGAGTTGATAGATTGATTTGATTTCGATTGATTGGATCGGATCAATTGGCCATGATCCTCTCATGTATACATTTGGGGGGGTTGTCTTATTCCAGTATGAAATAACTCCAATACGCGATCTCCAAGTTTCTCACGTCATAAACTTATCAAAACATGATTTGAAAACTAATCGGTTCAGACTCAAGGTAAGAGCCGGGTAAGCCGGTTAGGCCACCTGGCTTAGCCGGTTTTCACGGGGCTCGACCAGCTCCTAGGGCGGCCAGGACTGGACCCAGCTAAGCCGGTTTAATGACCAGGCTTAGTCGGCTTGCACAGCGGCCGCAACCAACTGGCAGTAGAGCCGGCTTAGTCGGCCTGGTGACCTGGCTAAGCCGAATGAGGAGGGGGAGCAGGGGTTAGCCGACTGGACCAATCGGCCTAGCCGACTGGGTTGGCTCGCCTGTGGCTCGTCGTCTTCTCCGCGTAATTCATTGTTCCGTTTACGACGCCACTTGACCTCGATTAGGTGCAGGGTTATCTTAACTCATCCGTGTTACAAATATATCACTAGACATCTTTGAGCGTGGATAGCCGGTCACCCCGTTGAACATTTTTAAGAGACCGATCGAAACAAAACCCACTATTGACGGGTGTGTATTGAAAAAACTAATAATTAGCCAAAAAAAAAAAGAGGACTTGCATTCTGAGTCAGAGACTGATCAAATTCGGGGTAAGGCCCTACGTGCTAAAAACAAATCTAGCTTATCAAATTGCTCTTTTTTTAAAGTTCTTTTTACGATAAATAATCATCATATTCAGTGCTCCAAGTTTAACTAGTCATGCGCATCTATATATCATATAGTTTTCATTCCCTTCTTTTTATCAGACATCGCTGATCATGCATGTGTTCTAAGCATTTATATATATCTTCATTGGGAACGAACCCACGACAACACAACACATAATATCTTTCCCCTGAATACACACTTTCTTTGTTTCTTTGCCTTTCCCCACTTTGTTCAGGGAAATAACATGATTTATTGTTGGGAGACAAGTTTGCCTTAATTTAATTAATTTAAGGGCCCGTTTAGATCCTTTATTGTTTTGAAGGAATTGAAATCTACTTAATGCATTAAGCTATTTGACTTAAAATTTGGAATTTCATAACTTTCCAAAATTCTCATATAAAGTGATCTCAAATTCATAAGGTGAAAGATAAAATTTATACTATTCAACTTAACTAAAGTTAATATAAATTATTTAGTCTATCTAAAATATGTGTCTCAACTGTAATTTATCGAATAAATTCAATTCCATAGATACAAGCGGGACCTAATCTTAAACTCCTATAAAGGTAATGCCCACTACCTATTTCTTTAGGACGTGGTGAAGTTACATCATCCTAAAGGCCCACAGCCACGTCGTCCTCCCACAAGTCACTACCATTAACTCAAGCATGCTTATATTAAACTTTTATAAAGGTAATTCCCACTACCTATTTTTTTAGAATGTGTTGAAGCCACATCATCCTAGAGGCCCACAGCCACGTCGTCCATCCACAAGTCCACTGTCATTAACCCAAGCATGTTAATAAATATCATCTTTATTTCTCCATTCATTTTTTTAGTGATTTATGTTTAATCATTTTTTATTTCACTACTACATGCATACAATATACAGTTCCATCATTATAATCCACTCCTTATCAAATTTATACATATTTGTGTCATCATAAATATCATTTTAAAAATTTCAGTAGCAACGCGCGAGGCATTTACTTAGTAACCAAATTTTGGTGAAAACTAATGCATTTAATTTTAAAATCACACACAGCTAGTATTAGTATATAATATAATGCACACATAGCTTTTAATCATAACCACTCATCATCATGATTAACTACACACATGCGTACAAATCTGAGGCGTCGTCGTCTTCTGCTTCCCAGAGATGCTACTCCTGCATACAGCATATACATATCTGAAACTGAAAGCAAAGCATATATATAATAAACCAGCCGATCTTATCCGCTATGGCGAGTCATTGTCTCAATTACTATATGCATAGAGGTTGGATGCTAATTTATTAGTTCCTAACAATAGCTAGCGCGAACTATTCAGGTTTGCCAAGACAATATTATATTTGTGGTCCACAATTCGATGCAACTAATCAGGGCAATATAATTCGAACAACCTTACCCCCCCAAAAAAAAACCATCATCACTAATAAAGCAGTCCCACTGCCACTATCCGGGGTGGATGCTTGTTATTAGCTTTAAGAAAAAATAGTCAAAGTTCTACGTACACCCATTGAACTTCCTTTTTCCATGTGAGTTTTAATAAATCACCTAACAGGGATGGATATCAAGTACAATCTACTCACCTGTACTACTTCACAAAAAAATTGAAAATTATTTTGCCTTATGAGTTTTTTAAGACATATTTCTGACTTCGATTTACTGCTGTGTACTTTCAATTTAGTCCGATTTATTTATCCCCTCTGACGTGTCGCCGTATTAGCAAAAACGCTAAGATGCAAAAGTAACCGATTTTAAAGTTGAAGGGTGTAAAAAAAAATGTTCTATAATTTCAAAAGTGTTTTGAAAAAAAACTCAAGGAGCAAAATCCGCCGACCACGATAATTGAGCAGTTTTTTTTGAGAAACAATAACTTTTTTTGAGAAACGATAATTGAGCAGGTAAATTAGATTCTTTCCGAATATATCAATGAAAGGAAATCACGGCCCACTCAACAGCACGCGGGCGTGCATTCTTCTCTCCGGCCCAGACCGGCCCACAAAGCCCACCTCGTCCCATCAAACTGTCGGATAAGCCGCGCGCGGCCGCGCGGTCGCCGCAGAAACACGACGCCGACGCCGTCGCCATGGCGTCCCTCTCCACCGCGCTCCTCCCGCGCGCCGGCCTGCCCCTCCTCCGCGCGCCACCCGTGTTCCACGTCACCGCCTCTGCCTCGGGCTCGGGGAGCAAGAAGAAGAGCAAGAAGCCCAAGAGCGGCGGCAAGGGCAAGGACAGCAAGGCGCTGGAGCCTCCGGCGCCCGTGGTGCGCCGCGCGCCGCCGGGCAGCGCGTCCATCTTCCAGCAGCAGCAGGAGGCGTCCTCCAAGGCCGGGGGCGCCGGTGGGAAGGGGCCCACGGAGGAGGAGCTGCGGCAGCGGCAGGCCAACGAGAACGCCTTCCTCCTCGCCTGGCTGGGCCTCGGCATCATCATGCTTGTTGAGGGCATCGCGCTCGCCGCCTCCGGTAATATCTGCAGTCGCCAATTTGGTCTCCAATTTACAATTCTTCTCTCATTTTGCTTATGGTGATGTGATGGACTGTTGGTGAATTCAGTTTAGATGTCACTATAATTCCCCAAAAGAGGAACTTTAGTGTTGAACTTTGTGTATAGCTACATCAACAGAGGACGGTGCTTTCTCTTTGTGTGGCAATTATCGATGAATTGAAGAAAATTGTGATGATGGTGATCCTGTGTTAGCTTTTCAGCCCACATGGCAAAAGATTTCAGACCATCCTATAACTTCCTATGGTAAATCACACACGTTCAAACATGTAAACGACCCTAAGTTTTAACCGATGATGCACCTAACTAAAATCACATAATAGTACTCATCAAGACATGAGAAATCTTGAAACGGAAGATGTTGACAAAGTAATCATCACAACTCTGTAACCGCCAGGCACGATTCTTGAATCCTGAACCATGATATGTTGATGTAATCAGTGACGTGAAACTGAATTTGCATGTAGAATGATGCACAAAACTACCAGAGAAAATGTTTACCTTTTCATCTAAATGAGAGAATGTCAAGCACCAGAATTGGTACTACCTATTGTAAGGGACATATAGTTATGTGCAGGTTGGCTACTTGTTGAGTTGTGATTTTTACTCATCCAGTAAATTATATGCCATAGCTTTTGGTACATGCTGGACTGTTGAGCCAAGTAGTCATGATTTCAACTTGTATGCCATGCAGGTTTTCTGCCAGAGGAATATGATAGCTTCTTTGTCAAGTACCTTTATCCATCTTTCACTCCAACAGTTGTTCTGTTTTTGGCTGGTACGGTTGGATATGGTGTCCTGAAATACTTTGAAAGTGAGAAAAGCAAAACCTAGGCAACAGCACAAAGGTCAGACTAAATATGATCATCTTGTGAATCTCTGTGCTTTACTTCTCCTAATTTTGTTCACACATTAGTCTATAGTTCTTGATGTGGTATGCTTCCCCAGAAAGTCATGATTGAGTAATTTCACGATAGAGCTGCTGGTGGATAAGTGGATCTCTTATTCTAGACATCACAATAGTAATATAGATTTATGATCAAATCTCTTATTCCAGCTTCACTATAAGTTGCTCTAAGCAGTTTTATTCCTAGCATTTGTTTTAATGTGTTTTATAAATCCTGCAATGTTGCAGGCTAGTAGGTACAAGAAAAAGGAAAAAGAGAGTAACTGAATAGTAAAGTGCTTCATAATTAGGTTCTGGATGGTACACCTTCAAGAACTTTTTTAAAGGAAAATGGGGGTCCACTTTACTAAGCCTTTTTTGCATGAATATTTGATTTTTCTGAAACTTTCACATTACAATTATCTAGACCAGTAGATAATACTCGAATATCAGTAGTTTTTATCATGATATTGACTTTGATGATAACATTTATGCACACTAGTAGCTTCTAGAATCTAGATGTCCAAAAAATCACGTTCCATGTGAAGTTTTTCATGTTTTTCCATAGGTCTATGTCCATGTCTATGTCTATGTCTATGTCTGCCATTTATTCCCTGCCTCTGATGGTGTTGCTAATTTTATCTTCTTTGATACAGCATGTTTGCAGCAAAGATGAGGCTATAGTTAGCAAAGATGCTTGTTATGTATGAAGTAGCTTAAAGCAGGAGATAGGTGCCAGAGAAGAAGAAGCTGGTGTGTTTTAATTTTTCCCTTGTATCCTGCATCCCAAATTCTTAATTGTTCTTTTTGTTTGTAAATTAATGATTAATATTTTTATCTAAAAGAATTAACGATTAATGGATGCTTTCCTCAATCTGTATTAAGTTGAGTTGTATATCGGTTTTTGACTATTAATGGGCTTGTTGAGACCATTTTGACCACATATTTCTGTCAGAGTGCATCCTTAATTGGTTGATCCACTGATAACCATGTAGGAGCATTTTTGTGACTATGCTCTTTTGATATATTGTATATGTAATATGTATGGGCTGTTCTCACAATATAACTAGGCATATATGACTGTTTTGTGGACTTGAAGGAATGATTTGAGCACCAAATCAAAAGGTAAGTTCTAAAAAAAAATTTCTGATGTTGAGTTTGTTGTTCGAGTTAGCAAGCACGACCACCACTTTTTTCGGTCCCTTTTGATACCCATATACAACTTAATTAATATTAGTGCCCTATGTCATGTTAAATTTTTTATCACTCTAGCTTCGTGATAAAAATTTGAACATAGAAGACATGCATGTACAACCACAATTTTGAATATAATATAGTACCCATAATTAGCCAAACCTTGTATAAACAAAAGATACAACAAAAACAACAATGTCATAACAAACAAACATCATGGCATCACCTAATAATTTATACCTTTGCAAACACACATTATTCTGTACTAGGCAGATGCTTATACATTACAAATATTTATTACAAACACAAAAAGAACATAACCTAAGAGACATTGCTTGAACGAATGTAATCCATAATACCCAACATTTACATGCTTATAAGATTCCAGTAGCATACATCAAATGATCTGTCTGAATTAAATCTGCTCCTTACATGAGTGGATTCATACTATATAGATGATCAAATTTTCCAATAGTATATCCCCAACATGTATGTATTAGGGTTACCCAATATTGTTTTTGTAAATATTGATGGAATTGCTACAACGGTACCCCATGCTTTTTTTTTGCGATTGAATAGTACCCCATGCTATTGGTGGAGATACGACAACTCATCTCTTTGAGGGGGAGACGAGGGAAATACTGGTGGCCACCAGAAAAAGAAGAGTTATTCAAAAACTGTTAGAGCAAACTAGATAAACCATAGTTATCCCCAATATAATAGTTTTATAGGGATATGGGGAGATATTGAGGTACCGTTGGAGATGTTCAATCTAGTAGCATACCCAAAATCCTAATAAAAAATATATTAGATAAAATCTTAAAATCGAAGACCTATTTTTTATATGATATAATTTACAGAATATCCATGAACTTTTTTTCGCGACCGGGACTTCACCCGTATTTCATTAAGAGGAGAAATTTAAAAAGATACAAACGCAGACGCAATGTCGGCAAGGTGCCTTCAAAGCGATGAAAGAGCGAGCCCTAGTACTGGATGCAGTTTAAAGTATTACATGATTACACCATTTTGCGACTGAAGCTGGGAGATCGCCGCTACGGATACAAATCCACCTAAGACCCAATCCTGCGCCTCTGCAAGAATGGCATTGCAGACCTCAAGGATTGAAGCCGATTGCTGACTAAAGACCCTGATGTTCCTTTCCTTCCAAATCCGCCAAGTGATGAGGAGAACGATTGCATCAAAAGCCTTGCGAGAATCAGCAGCAACTCTTCCACGACACTCCAACCACCAAGAGGCCACATCCACCTCCCCATCGGGCACCAGGCTGCCTAGCTGCACCGAGGATAGGACTGCATGCCATACCTGTCTTGCGAAGATGCACCCTAGGAATAGATGTTCATATGATTCCGGGCGTTGATTGCAGAGGGCGTAGGCATCAGACGACTGCAGTTCGTGTCTCGCTCTTCTCTCGGAAGTCCATAGTAACCTGTGCAGCAGCAACCAGAAGAACAGCCTAACTCGCGGCGGGGCACACACTCGCCAAAGTACCTTTGCGCCCAGGACCGCGGACGATCCATTGAAGAACGCTCGGTACGTGGAAGCAGTGGAGTATGACCCATCTGAAGTCCACTTCCAGGTGAACCTATCAGGCTGCGACGGATGGAGCACCACATCCCACAACAAAGCCCAAACACGAAAGAAATTGCGCATGACCTGCAGGGTCGTCGCGCCACAGATGTCCCGAGCCCAGCGATGCTCCTAGACGACGTCTCTTAGAGATCGCTTACGCCCCGACCTCGAGATCACACTGAATAGGTCAGGCGCATAGCACTTCAGAATTCCGACCGGCGCCCATCTATCAGTCAGAACATCCATGAACTCACCAGCGCCCAGTCTGCTGGTGCCATTTTGCCTATGAAAGTAAAGGTTTTGACCACCAAATCGACATGAAAGTTACCCTAAAAGTAAATTTATTTTGGATATTGTTTCAAGCCTGTTGATCTAGTTGTCAAGCACCATCACCATTTTTCTGTCTCATTTTATATCACATCAGTGACTTCTATAATGTTAACACTCTGTCCCATGTGAAATTTCTTAATCACTCTTCTTCATGATAAACATTTGAACATTCAAGAAAAATTCATGTATTGGGCACAAAATTTGAATATAATACACTTCCCATAAATTGGCAAACCTTCCTTATAAAGAAAAGAAAAATTAAGAAAGACAACAATATCGTCAAACATCGTAGGATTGTGGTAGTGACCGCTCATATGCATGTTTATGTATTACACGTTTTGGTTACAAACATAAAAGTAGCATATACATATAGAAAACACCAAGAACATTGTAAGCCCGAAACAGTTTCCAACATTGCAAATAGATTTTGTCCATGCATATTATAAGATTTTGGTAGCATATATCAGGTGGATGGATACATTGCTAATTGGTAGCACATCTAATAAAAGCACAACCCGTAGCATGCATATATACATAGCCATATAATCATTTGGATGCAAGTCAACCATGTCCTCAGCAACATGTTGATATATATATATATACATGTACAAAACCTATCCATGAATGAATCCATAAAATCCAAAACAGGAATAAAGTAATAGACTACAGTCAATTTGCCTGGATGTCACCGACCTGGTGAATGAATGAAATATGTATTTACAAAACATCCATGAATTCACCACCACCATCGCCCGGCGGCGCCGGTGGCATGCTGACTACCGTGTCTTTTGCGTTCCTCTCCCTTAGCTTGACCACCTTCCTATGGCGGTTCGAGTGCTTGTCGCTCTGGAAGCTAGGGCTCGTCGACGGCCGGTACTCCGGCAGAAGCTTGTGCAGGGTATACCGCAGGCCGCACGCGTTGCACAGGGTTCCTGGCCCGTCCGGTCCCGCGCGCCACTGCGGCGTCTCCGTGCTGTCGCAGTGGCTGCACGCCCTCTGAACTCGGCGCCTGTTCGTCGTCGGCGGCCGCGGCACCAGGCTCTCCTGCGGGACTCCACCGTCGACGCCGCCACTGCTGTTAGGGTTAGCTGCATTAGGTCTAGGGACGATGCTTGGCATGTCCAGCGACCACGGTCGCCTGCCGCGCATGACGGACCTTTCCCGTTTCCTCCTCGGCACGACGAGCCGCGAGGCCGGCGACGGCGGCGGCGGGTCGGCCGCCAAACTGGAGTACGTCATATGACGACATCCCGTCCATGAGCCCTTGCCCGACGACGAAGACGACAGTGGGGAGCGCATCGGCGGCAGCTGCAGCCCACTACGTGCAGAGGAAACGCTTTGGCACCCATGCTCGGCGGTGGGCAGCACTAATTCGGTGCCCGGCGGCAGCGAGGCGGCTATTGCAAGGTCTTCCAATAACTCGTCGTCGTTGATGAATTCGATAACGACGGTTTTGTCCAGCTCATCGGCGGGGCAGCAGAGCCCGCTGTGGAGGAGGCACGGGCCGCCGCCGTCGAGGCCACACGAACCGTCGCAGTCCTCGACGCTGTCATCGAGTCTGCCGAGACTAGAGAGACACGAGAGTTGAAGCATTGCTACGCGAAGCCGCCGCTAGTCTCCTCTCATGTTTAGGGTTTATTTATTTGGCATGGATATCGGCCGTGTACGTGTGAAACGGTAAAAGTCTATTTTCTCTTCCTTGTTTGAGAAGGAGAAGAGATATTTACGGTAAAAGATTGCGTGTACACATTACACTGCACCTGGACGTCGTTTAGGATCTTTAGAGCATCTTTTAAAAAAGTTTATTCTTAGAAAGTTATTTGAGTATAAACATCAATTTTTTATATACTCGTATCCTCTAACAACTTTTCTATTTTCGTGTTTACTCAGAGAGTAGTCCTCACTATTTGTCTTTACCTACGGAGAAATATGAAATAGATCATGATTTGGAGATTCAATTAAGATTATTGAAGGATAGTTTTTTAATTAAAATATATATTCCTATAAATTAGAAAGCATATCGAGAATCTCACAATTGTTCTTACGATAGTTGGACTGGCCTGACGACGATGACGGAGTTTGATTCTAGTGTCCTATCGTAGTTCGATTCCAATGCGTATTGGGGGGTGTTTAGATTGTGGTATTTTTTGAACCCGATGAATAATACCACTTTCGTCTTATTTGACAAATATTGTCCGATCGTGGATCAACTAGGCTCAAAAGATTCATCTCGTGATTTTGAACTAAACTGTGTAATTAGTTTTTTTTTATCTACATTTAATGCTCCATGCAAGTAGCTAAATATTGATGTGATGGAGAGAGAGTGAAAAAATTGTAACTTTTGGATGAATCTAAACCAGGCCTGGGTCGACAATGAATATGGGTTCGATTCCAATGCGTACTGTGCCGTTCCCTAGTGTATATGACTTAGACTCGTCCCCACGTTTATATGAGTTATTCGAACAACTCATATAGCAATGATATAGAGTCTGATTCCTGAATCCAACCGTTCACTACCGCATACAGCTTCTTTGCTGAGTGCCTACATTTTTACCGAGAGCTAGAAATCGGACACTCGGCAAATAGGCTGTTTGCCAAGTGCCGACTCGCGGCAAAGCAAGCACTAGGCAAAATATGTCTTTGCCGAATGCCGGACCATTGGTAAACATTGATACTTGGCAAAAGCTGGCACTTAGCAACGATGGACACTCAAACTCAATCTTTACCGAGTGTCCGACTCTGGGCAAAGAGGCAGCCTCGGCAAAGATGGTTGCAGTGACGGCCCTAGCCACCCGTCAGTTTTGATGAGTGTCGTCCATAAGCAGTCGGCAAAGACTCATCCCGTGGCTCTCGGCAAAGGCCTAAAATTCCCATTCTAGTCTGACCAGCTTTGCCGAGTGTCTTCAGCATGACACTTGGCAAAGGAGTGCTCAATTTTTTTTGTTTTCCACATTTTATCCCGACAAACATGAATATTTATACAATAGACAGTGCATGTGGTGTCATGATGTGGAGTGTAGATCGGTCTATTTGGACCTAATTGACAATATGGTAAGTTAGAGAACTTGGATGACATATTACAAGGCCTAAAAATAACATTTCAAAAGTGTGGAATCAGATCTATAAAACAAAAAGTCAAGTTTGGGACCCAAAAATTATTATAAGAGTTAATGTCACCTTAGGACAAGTTTAGAGTCCGCTCATGTATTTTACTCGAGAGATAAACCTAAGTGTTGATTCACACGTATTACTATAGATTATACGATTCGGAGATGTAACTAACTATCGTTCATATTGTTTATTAGGAGCATATATTTGGATAGGGCCGGGCAGGCACACATGGGCGTGTGAAAGGATATACGATTGCAAAAAAAAAAAAA
>CM041645.1:4374638-4386931 GCA_023333625.1 Bothriochloa decipiens | reverse complement strand
GTAGAGGATGCCGCAGTGGTACGAATCGTGAAATTGGGTCGCCGCCGCCCGCCGCCCGCCGCCATCCGCCATGGAGTCTAGGAGGAGCGCAGAGGTTTGGAGGAATGACGAAGGGACACTGCGGCCTCGAGGAAGATACATAGAGAGAGACGGCCCAACAACGCCCACATTGGCCAAAATGGGCTGTCAAACGCTTGTGTTTCCTTTGATCTTTTTGCAGCCGGAATTTTGCTCGAAGAAAAAATGCAGCCGTAATAATAATTTAATTAAGAACATGGAACCCAGAAATATTATTATAAATCATTTGCACAGGTAGAAAAGAAAATCACAGGATCAAAGCAGGGTCCCAAACAAATTCAACATACGCAAACAAAACCCATCAAATAAAATGACATGTACATGCTAGACGTGTCTGTGTTTTTTAGATTGTGACAGACATGTCTGATAGAGTGGAAAGAGGCTCGTCTGGGGGCCTATTCTCCTTCGTAAAAAAACGAAAAAAAAAAAAATTGATTTCGTAGTCGCCCTCTGTTTCGCATGTATCGGCTTGGAAATAGTACCAACTTTTGGGTTCTGATAATGCTCTTAGGATTTTGCCGAATCTGGAGGCCGGCTCTCATTATGTAGTGCTTAGTGTTCGTTGTTCGAGGGTTGTGTGGCTCTGGCGATAGCCCAGTTATCTGTGTTGGCCTAGCGCCGGGTTCTTTTCCTTCTTACCGTCAGTTGCAGTAGTAGTCTTTTCTTTGGGTCCGTTGGGTCCGCTGGAGTTTTGTGGCGCAGGCCACCTATGTTGTAATGATACTATGATACTTCCTGTCCTTTATCGTAATGGTAAATGACGGGGGTCGTTTCGACCCTTTTACTCTAAATTTTTTTTTGCTGAATCACTCAGTTTAATTTGGTTTAACATTACAGCAAGAAGCGACTGTCGCAGGAGCTTGACGCCAAGGATTTGCACGGTCCAACGAGGTACATCAACAAGTATGTTCATGAGTTGTTGCCACTGCACGTTTGTTTGGTATTCCGAGACTTGGTATGCATGCTTTCATTGATTGGCTGGATTTGCTTGCAGTTTACTATGCACAGAGGTGTTCGTTGAATCATTGTCTATATTACGGCATTTCTAACATGATAAATGCAAGAATTTGTATACTAGTAAGTGCTTCTGAAGGCTGAAATTAGTTGTTAAGGTAACATCCAATACATCAAAAAAAAAGATTGTTTAATTTGTCTTAGTTATTATTTATTATAGTTCTACTAGATGTTTAATTGAGAAATGATCCCTGACAGAACATTAAAATGTGCCTCCGACTCGGAAGTTTTCTGTTGATAGTTGAAGGGTAACATTCAGACGTACAAACTGGTGTCCTTTTCGGTGTAAAAAAAGAAAAAGAAAAACTGGTGTCCTTTCCGCACCTACATAAATACATGGTGATGCTAGTCCATGATATAAGAAGCATTTCGATGGACATACACTCCAAGCATGATCAGCAGTTCAGCACTTAAAACACCAAAACTTGATGAGGAGTTGCCAGCCAAAAGTCTGTATGATGCTGGGATTCAAATACTCCCGTCCTGGCGTGGAGGTCTTGTCAGTTCCGATTTATCCATCAGAAATGTTTTCCGATGCCTACGAGCCTTTGTCCCAGGACTAGGACGCCAATACTTCCCAGGATTTGGCATGAATCTTGGGCTCTTCCGAGTGATTGTGGCCTCAGGTACTTTGGAAAAAATTGCCTGGCAGTTATTCAAAAAAGGAAATAATGAAAATGTTAAAAGAAGGGCGGTCTGGTGCAAGCGGTAGAGCTTTACCGCCTGTGACCAAGAGGTCCAGGGTTTAAGCCCCAGCCTCTGCACATTTTTGAGGGATGACTGCTGGCTATTTTTTCTTCCCCAGACCCCGCAGTGCGGGAGCCTACGGCACTGGATACGCCCTTTTAATGAAAATGTTAAAAGCGGAACAAATGTTAACTCCTAATTTTTATCCCAAATGCTTAATATAATGGCTAGGGGAGCATTTTGGTTCAGCAAACATGCCAAAAACTACATACAACAAACATGACTAACAAAATTACTAGAGGAAACCAGAATCAAGAACAATAAAAATTAAGCCTTCCAAAAAAAAACTTATTCCTAAAACTTAGCTTTCAGAAATCAAATTAAACATGCAGAAAAGCTGTGTAATAAGCTAGAGCTAGAAAATATGTAACAGCTACAGAGAAGCTGTGTAATTTCTATAGTATAGCTGGCACAGATCGCAGGAGCAGGTATGGGGCTACTTACTCATCACATTATATACACATGAATCATCCTCAAATGCGTTGTAGAAGTGAAGAATATTCTGATGTCCTTTTAAGTGCTTTAAGAATCTTCACTTCTCTTTTCACATCCTCCACGGAAACATGACAGGTCATCTGTTATAGAAAATCATAATCTTAATTGCCATAAATCACATGTTTAACTTCTAAAGATGATGTAGAGTAGAAAATATATGAAGGTCGTAGTTGAAAAAAGAAAATATGTGAAGGAAATAAAGCATAATGGTCAATGGCAATTCTCTAGTTCTTCAACTACCTACTTGGATGAATAAACAATGAATGAAAAAACACCTGGTCAGGGTTATGATTTGTCGAATGGCACATTGTAACGACCCAAAAATTCGAACTACAAAATTTTTTGACAAAACCCTGAGTGATGAGGTGCGACATGTCATCATCTACCCCTTACATATGCATCAACCCTAGCATGTCATGCATGACATTCATATGTTGCAAATTAATTAATATCTCATAACAATGCTCTATGTTCGCTTGTTACTTTTTAATGTTTCAATTGTTTAATCATCATGCTGCATTAAAAGAGTGAGTTGAATTTTTATTTGGTTTATGAGTTGAATAATAAAAATGAAAACATAATATTTATTTTGACAAATAAATATTAAGGGAATAATACCCTAGAAGTATTTGGGCCAGGTATACCCACTATTTTTGTCGCTCATATTTAGCACACCATATATATATATATATGTATAAGTATATATATAAATATATTTGAAAATGAAAAAGGAAAAGAAAAGGAGGAGATCGGCTCGAGCAGCCCGTCGACCCGGCCTGCGCGCGCTCGCCTGCGCTCGCCGCTCGACCTCGCGCCGCGCGGCCCAACCAGGCCGACGGCCCAGCAAGAGCCGCGCGCGTCCGCGCGCCGCACTGAGCCTCCGTTGCCGATGAGTCGCTGACGATGGGGCCCCCGAAGTGGGACCCACGTGTCATCGCGCCCGCTGAGGTCACCCGACCGGCCGCGCGTGCTCGCGTCAGCACTGTTCTCCGGCGTCGCTCCTAAGCAACCTCCCTCGACCGCTCGATCCAGTGTCGCCCCGCATCGACGCGCGCCCGCAAGCCACCTGGACCGACCAGCCCGCGTAAAGTTCCCACGGCCGCAGGCAAGATTCTCCCCGCGCGCGCGCACCTACGCTGTCACCGCAGTGGAACGCTGCCGCCGTAAAGAACCTCGATACCCAGTGCTACCTAGCCCCCTCTCGCTGTTCTCTGGACCCAGATCGAGCCTCAGCTGCTGACCTGTACATCCCTTGGCCGCTCGATCAAGCAGAGCCATGATCGACCGTCCGTCGGCTACCTACCACCGCGTCCGCCCTATAAAACAACACCCTCGGCACCCTAGGGCTCCCAGGCCGCCGCCACCGCTCTGGTGGAGCCCAATTCCTCCTTGCCAGCCTCGATTGGAGAAGAGCTGAAGGAAGGGGGAAGAAAAGAGTCGGGGAAGGAGAGGAAGCCGCCGCCGGAGTTGGGGAGGAAGACCGTCGACTCGGAGCCGCCGCTGCTGTGTCGGGAGCAGGAAGGAGGAGCAGTACCGCGAGCCGGAGCCGCTTGGACTTGTACCGCACCTCCATCCTCTTCGACCCGTCGGTGAGCACCGCCATCGCCGCTCTCTCGAACCCTCCGCCGTGCTGCTGGCCATGGCGCTCCGCCGTGAGCGCGTAGGCCCAGGTCACTACCGACCTCACTGGACACACCCGCACACACACACGAGACTAGCCGAGCCCCTCGGACCACGGCATCGGGATGATGCCGGAATAGAAGCCGCCCAGTTCATCGCCGCGCGCCAAGCACCGCCGTGGCAAGATCACCCAGCCGCCTTTCTGTTGAGCCTCGACCTCCGTTGTTTCCGGATCCGCGCTCGCCTTGATGAGACAGACCCCGTGCGCACCCTAGCTCCGCGTTTGCCTCGCCAGAGCATCGACCTGGACCACCTTGTCGTCGACGTGCCAGTACATTGCTGCTCCAGAACGCCGTCGTTCACCGTCGTTTCCTGCCACCATCGACCACCCTCGAGGAGCAAGAAGAAGCCGGGAAGCTCCGCCATGACGAGCTGCATCGATTGGGCAAGGAGATGGAGACCGTGGACCCTCTCGGAGAGCCGTTGCCGTGCACCGAGGACCTGTCGAAGCTCCGCCGTGGGAGTTGCTGCCCGCGCGGACTCCGCCGTGTGTTTTGGTCACCGTCGACACCTCGAGCAGGTGTTGCGTGACTCCAACCGTCCATCTACGCCACCAATTAGAGCAGGAGTGACTCGGTGTGAAGTGTACATCGAGCACCATCGCCATCGAGCCACCGTCCGCCGTCCAGCTCGACACCAGAAGTAAAGCTGTCGCCCTGAAGCCCATCAACGTGACCGTCGTGAAGTCTCGAAACCGATGGGCAGGTTAATGGCACCAAGAGATCCCTTGTGGCACCGGGAATCGAGGGTTTTTCCACCGCCTATCACCGAGGAGGAACTCCACGTTCGAGCCGATCTCGTCCGAGACGGATCACGCGCTCGAGCTGAACCTCGAGTTTGACCCTTCGAAGGACCGACCCTCGAGTTTGACCCTTCGACGGACCGACCCTCGAGTTTGATCCTTGGACGGACCGACCCTCGAGTTTGACACCTCGATACGTTACCCTCGAGCCGCTGTCCGCCGTAAAGCACGTCGCCGGAACCAAGCTCCTGACTCGAAGACCACCTTCGTGTTCGCCTTGGCGACCCGAGGATGATGCACGGGTTAGCGAAGCCCTGAAGCTGCCCTCGCCGGATGTTTAACCTCGCCATCACCGGCCGAGCTCCGCTGTGGAAGCAGAGCAGTTTTCCGTCTTCGACCATACCCCTCGAGAGACATACTCCTCGAGACCTAACCCTCGAGACAGTATCCTCGAGACCGTAACCCTCGAGACCGTAACCCCTCGAGACCTAACCCTTGAGACAGTATCCTCGAGACCGTAACCCTCGAGACCGTAACCCCTCGAGACCTACCCCTCGAGACAGTATCCTCGAGAGCATACCCTCAAAACCTAACCTTCGAGACCGTAACCCCCGAGACCGTAAACCCCGAGACCGTACCCCCTCGAGACAGTATCCTCGAGACCGTACCCCTCGAGAGCATACCCCTCGAGAGCATACCCCTCGAGACCGTAACCTTGAGACCGTAACCCCTCGAGCCCCTTTTCTTTTCAAAAAATGGTTAAATCTTTGAAAATTCATAACTAATTCATACGAGCTCAGAAAATTATGATCCACATATCCAAATTTTCTATAAATCGAGCCCTATCTATCTAGGCTATGTTTGAGTGTATTTGGATCTTCTATTTTGCATTCATTCTTTGTGCTAATCTATAGGGGTCGCTTCCGCGACCGTTAAATCTCGTTACAGGCTCGAGCGAGGACAAGTCTGACGACAGTGACTACCAGGAGAAGTCCGACAGCTACGTCAGTGAAGGTGCCACACACCATCCAACCTCGTAGATCCCATTACGCATGACAATTATAGTATGGCTAGTGCTTTAAATTCATGTTGCTATAATGCTATGCCTGTGCTAGGACTGCATGATAGAGTATTTATTTGATGAGCCCTACCTTGTTGTAAACTATCACCTGCTTACCCGCTGTTATGATAGCCACCTGCTTATCTGCTATGCTTATATTTCTATACTTCACTCGCTTATATTTTGATGCGACGTGATGAACCCGGGGAAGGCCTAGAGGGTGCCAGGCTGGATGTGTGAGTTGATGTTTCAGATGGGCATGTGAGCTGATGATGTGGTATCCGGGTTTGGGGTGGAGCTTACGGCAGGGAGTAGGGTGAGGGTTGAGTCAATCGAGCCGGGATCTACGACGAGCTTTTGGAGCAAGTCTTGCCAGGGAATGGTTCTGGACATTCCCATGAGAGGAGCATGTGGCGGGCTAACTGAGATGTGATGGTGGTCCTTGGGTGTGATCCTCTGAGGGGTGGAACCCGGGATGAAGGTGCCGTGGTAGCACGTTAAAGATAAACCCTGATGAAGATATCCCGGTTTGGTCAAATCTAGGAACTGTTGCGCTGGTATCCGGACCTAGGAATCTCTTGCTTTCCACTCGCTCTCCATGGGGGGGAGACGGCTGAACCGCTGGATAGGTTGATGCCACTACTGCTAGGCCAGAAGTGATAGGAAGGTATATGCCTTGGATGGAGCTAACACCCTACCGAGACGATCATGGCACCCCCTTCGGGAGTGGGTACATGGCATGGCATCCTCTTCGGGAGCGGATACATGCTCTCTTCACAGTTCCAGTGATCCAGTACTGGATGGTAGAGTGGCATCGCCTATGGCAGTAGGCGCCCGGAATCTGCCTAGGTGCGCGCGTGCATCGATGATGGTTATCTGGTGGATTAGTGAAACCTCTGCAGAGTGTATGGTTGATCGATCGATACATATGCCGAATCTTCGGCTATGGACCTTTCCTATGTTTCGCATGCACCGGACTAGTGAGTAGAGTGTTCTACCTTCCTCTGAGTGTGATTTCCGGCCGTGAGCCAGTTTGAGGGCTGCGGGCCGCTGAGGCAAGCCAAGAGGGAGTTGGCTTATCGACCAGAATCTGAGAGGGTGTTGGGGAAGATGAGATGATGTTACAGATATGGATGGAGACAGATGAAGGGGATGGGTTTGTGTTAAAACTTGCTTATTATGCTAATGTTTTATATACTTAAATATTTCATAGGAAAACCCCTGCCTTATAGGTTCCTTTTGAGATATCCTTATTTCTGCATCCACTTCCACAAAGCAATGCATAGGGTGGGAGTGTGGCCAGTACAAATCGTACTGAAAATTTGGTTTCAGGTTCAAGGAGTGAGTACTCATCTGGGGAGTACAGCGATTGAGGGTTTCGTGTCTACGCTCAAGTTAGAGAGAAGAAGATAGCTTCCGCACCTCAAACTTTTACTGTTATGCTGCATGAACTCTGATTCCGCCCCTGTGGCGATGTAATAAGTTATTGTAACTCCCTCTATTTGCACTCTTTTGTTCGATGTATGGATTATGAATTCAACTGTTATCGGGTAATGTGATTTAAATGGTCATATTACACTCCGACACTGTGGATTTTCCCTTCGGGGAAATCGAGGTCGTTTCACACATGTTTACACTCTATTTTTATTCCTTGCCTTACCATCTCAACGTATCCTTATATAATTAATCTAAACAGATCATAATAACTATACAAATTCAACGATGCACATTGGTTACTTTCAGCATATTCCACAAATACACTGATGACCATTCAGTGATGATATTATTGACATCCGTGTGCAATCTTGAGGTCAAGGTCTGCAAGGATACTAGATTAACCTCACAATGCAAACCATGAGGTATGTAAGACTGTTATAAACCATGATCAAAAGAGATATCCTAGTTCTCTCTTTCTCAAAACTTGAAAACTTGAAGCCCTATAAACAAAAAGAGCAGAAATATTGTCAGTCGACATTCCTATAGCACTAAACGTCAGACTCTAGCAATAGCAGGTCTAATTTTCAGTCACGTTCAGTGCCTTTTTGACAAGGACATCACCTGATCAGCTTTCTAGTAACACATTCTATCTCAGACACATGAACCATATTTCCAATTATACTATAACACTAATTTCCAAAAGATACAATTGATGATATTATTGACATTCGTGTGCAACGTTGAGGTCATGATCTCCAAGGATACTAGATTAACCTGACAATGCAAACCATGAGGTATGCAGAACTGTTATAAACCATGATAAAAGAGATATCCTAGTTCTCTCTTTCTCAAAACTTGAAAACATGAAGCCCTATAAACACAAATAGTCAACAATATTGTCAGTCTATATTCCTATAGCACTGATGGTCAGACTCTACCAATAGCAGGTCTAATTTTCAGTCACGTTCAGTGCCTTTTTGACAAGGACGTCACCTGATCAGATTTCTACTAACACATCGTATCTCAGACACATGAACCATATTTCAAATTATACTATTACACTAATTTTCAAAAGATACAATCAAAGCTTCCCTGAAATTGGATATTTTCTTTCAGAGGTTCAAATTTTCAAAAGACTAATGAAGGAGCACTTTGACACTTGAACAGAAAGTCTAAAACATTTGATTGAATCAAAATCGTGTTGACTGATTAGTCTATATGAGTGTCAAGGTCAAATTAATTATACCTAGGAAAATGGTATCCACCTATAATATATCACTACGAAAGCCAAGGAGGCGTTATCCACTGCAAGTGGGCCAATGGTTATCTTTCCTGACTTTTTCTTCGACGGAACCTTCCAAAGCAATAGCAACATCCGCACAAAGGCCGTAGCTCCATATGAACTGCGTTATGCATACATAATTCGTAGTTACAAACAAGAAACAATAAGGAGTACTGCAGTAAACCCAGTACTGTCTTATTGAAATTATCATTAGGACAACATGAACAGAGATTTTCCATCAATAGCCAGATGAACATCGTTTATCATTCCACTGTTAAGTGCTTGTTCCATTTCCAGGAATTAGGCACATACTGAGCTGGAGAGCAACACCTAATTCCCAAAATAACACAGCTCCAAATATCACCGCCAACGTCACACTGAAACCCCGCAGCTCAGAACCACCAACATATGACAAAAGCTTGGAGGAAATGAAGTGACCAAATAGCTAGAAATGAACTGGAAATGTGAATAACCTACTCACTGAGCTTAACGCCTCCCAAACTGACCGGAATCACCCTAAAACAAACGGTACCAATCTCATTCCAACAAAAACCACCTAAACATGGGCAAGGGATGCTCTTCAGTCCATTCTCCCATTGTACAAAGCAATAACCACAGTTCAAATTAGTTTCATCAAAAATAACCACAGTTCAGATTGGTGACAGCAAGAATACCTTGTTCTGGATGGATCTCTCGGTGGCTGATGAAGCGCATGCTGACCAGTTTCCCGTCCTCTTCAGTCTTCAGTCATTGCAAATCGAAAGAGGAAACAGTGCACCACGCCTTGGAGAGTTGGAGTCCAATCTGGAAGGTGCACAGGCCCTGGGTGGACTTAGTTACATTCGCTCTATCTCAGCTTCAGTAACCCTCAATGACAATGCAGACAAGAGGCTGTCACCTTTCTGCTTGAGGAACTCTAAATTGGACAGTGGAGGGATCTACAAGCTGCTCAAAGCCCGGGATCGTGCATTGGACTACAGATCGACCTTCGCTTGGAAAAATGCAGACCCCCAGGGTCCAGCTGTTTGTTTGGTTACTTACTCAGAGAAGGATTCAATGCCGATCGAACTTGTTCAAAATTCATACTGTGGACAGTACAACCAGTGAAGTTTGTGGCCAAAAGGAGATGGGACGCCCGGAACACTTAATCTTTGACTGCAGGTTTGCAGCAGATTTCTGGTCTGCAATTGGTATTGACATACCGATGGGGAGGAGCACCAGCGAGCTGCATAGCATCCTTTGTCCAAGTCATCTCCCGAGCAACAAATTCAGTATGTTTATTGGCCTATGCTGCTGGCAGTTCTGGAAAAGAAGGAATGCATTAATATTCAGAAATGAAAGAAGAGAACTGCGAGTCTGCGGCAATTGTTGAACTGCTGTAAGCGAGATGTGGATCTCGATTGCCAGTGAAAAACAGGATGTGTGGCTAATGCTTGGGGGGGTGTTCTTTATGATTTGGCAATTTAAAGCCTTGCTGTAACCTTTGCCTGAGGTTGTAATATCTTGTAAATAATACTTCTTACAATGCCACGGGCCGCTGAGGTGTTAGAATAATAGCACTTCTGGTGCAAAAAGAAAATGTCCCTAATTTCCTCGAAATGTACCCAACAAGGAGGCAAAGAGGAGAGTAATTCGATGGACCAAAGGCACGCTCGGAATCACCACACCATCTACTAGGAGTATGAGAGACAGATCGAGCAACGACTTGGAGCAGCTGGCGGCAGCTCGCTCACCTTGGCCTTTGTCGATGCGCTTGACGGGCGACGCGTTCCCCGGAGTCGCGCCCGGTGGCGGCGAAGGTGGTGTATCCGAACAGGCCGGCCGACCTCGTAGCGCGCCTCGAGGTCCCAATGGTAGCCGAACTCCACCCGCACGGGGGCCGCCGCCGCAGCCGCGCCTTCCGGCTTTGCGGCGGCGCGGCACGCGGTCTGTCCTCCTCGGACGGGCGGCTCCGGCGGGGCCAGCGGAGGTGGCGGAGAAGCAAGGCGCCCCCCATGGGTCCATGGATTTATCTAAATGACAGAAAATTATTCGTTATAATTCAAGAAAACAGAAAATTACTTTTTTATTTGGAAACCCACCACGTTCTTAAAAAAAGGGGAGTGAGCATTGGGAAGTACGAGTGTTTTTTATGACCAGCCAGATCGAGTCAACAAACAAACAATTCTATATTAACACCTGCTTGCTTTCTTCCTCATGATCCCGGCATTTTTCCATGCCCTGGAAAGTACCTGAACAGCACTATTATTCTATACACACACATATGCATTCTTCCGGCTTAATAGCCTCGTGGTTAGTAGTAGATGTATAGGAGTATATATCAGTGCCTACTCGTTGTTCATGGTGTGGTGTTCTAGTGTAACCGGTTGTGTTCAAGAGGCATCGACATGGGTTTTAATTATACTAGATTTTCTTTCCTGGTTAAGCCGTAGATGTTGCCGTAGACTTCAACTTATATTATACTGTTAAAACTTCATCACTACCGTACATGTTGCAGTGAAGCGGCTTCATTTCCGTAAGAGCAAGTATTAAAAGACGAAGGACTTGGGGCGCTTAAAATGGATTGGACGCTTCATGAGAGGCCGGCTCCTCGCATGGTCCTCCCTGTGCTGAGCAACGTAACGACCAGAAATACCAGAATGTGTAACCGCCTTCGTATATGCTTAGCGTTGTAGATTATACTCAAAAGAGAGAGACTTAGGCACAAAATATTTTCTCTTTCTATTTAATTAAGAGCCTTTTGCGTTACACTTCTAGCTACCTCTGCTTATCTTTCCTATCCCTCTTAACTTTTCTTCCATCATCCTGCCTTTCTATCCACCTAATCACTCAATCACCATCAGTCCTGTGTTGCTAATAAACACACCTGGTAGCGTACCTATCCACTTTCCCAACTTGGCCACCCGCCTTCCATAATTTGGTGAAAATATAAATTTAACACTTGGTTCTCACCAAAAAAATGCTACACAATAGTTCTATGTGCTCGCAAAATCCCATCTTACACATATGAACCGTCAAAAAGTACCAAGTGTTTGGGCTACAACCTTGTGGTCCTAGGCCAAATCCACCTGTGTATTTTCATTAACCTTCGTATATGTATATGTACAAGCCAAAGAGCACATAGCTTAGATAGTCATCTTAGGTTTTATGGTCAACTCCCCTTGGGACCAAATATTTTAGGATTTAATGGTATTTTGCTTTTAGTTGCAGGCGATGTTCTCATTGAAAACGAAGCGCCTAGGGTGACATCATCAATCTTGAGGATTTATTTGCTCTGTTTTCGAAGATGCTCATACTTGTAGGGTTTGTGTGCGTGTATTCATAGAGGTGGGTTTGCGTGCATTATGAGTGACAACGTTGTACTATGTAATTCTCAAAAAATATATATGACAAAGGTTTTAAAAAAATTATTTTACTTCTTTGAACTATCATCATAGTATAATTTTTTCTTGACATCTAAAACCAGATATCTTTTTCCTAAACTCTTAAAACAATTTAAATTACCTGACTACACCATGGTTTAAAGTGGTTTTGAAGGCAGTTTTTGTCTAATTAAAAGAATTAGGTTTTAAAACCACATGAAATTTCTAAACTTTTAAATATTCTTTTACAAAACATAGAGATAGTTTGGGATTAAGGATCCAAATAAAAAATATTTAGAGCCTTCAAAAATGTTTCCAGATTTAGCTCTAGGACATTGGGAATATGTCCAAAAAAAAGTCTAAAAATTAAACATTCTAGTTAATATCTAAACATCT
>CM041645.1:4331732-4366068 GCA_023333625.1 Bothriochloa decipiens | reverse complement strand
CGCGCCACGTGAAGGACCCGCACAGGCCGGTTTTTCTAGTGTGCACTTCCAGGATCTGCTTTGTGCCCGTCCGATTTTACTTTTCTTTTAAAAAAATGTGACGTTGTCGTTATCGAACCGGTTCTGTTATTTTTATTAAATTTAAATTCTGACGTTATTGTCTAGCTAGTTTTCACTTTTTAAAATTTCTAAATGGGTAGAACGGGATTTGTTGTAAATATATATCCTATTTACGTATGTATAGAAATTAATTTCCTAGAGACTGAAAAACATGAATTTACTGTTAGAAATATAGAAAAGATTGGAGAACAAAGGTATTTAAAAGTACGACAACAACTATTGGTTCAATATTTGTTTGTTCGTATACATGGCTGTAGGGATGAGGACGTTATTATTTTAATAATGAATGTCACCATACAAGATTTGTTAAATTATTGTGTCTCGGAAAGGGCGATGAAAACACGGTACTTTTTTTTGCCAGCAATGTTTTTCTTTCCAACATCAGCACACACACATAGCGTTGCTCGGACATACCAAGTGCTATGTTAAAAAAATCATGCCTGGCCTATAAACATGCGCCTAAAATTGTTTTCCTCAGTGTGGGCCCCTTTCAGAGAGAGGGGCGCACCATGGAGGAACGACACAAGAGTCGCTGCGGCTGCCGTCGTCACCGTGGGAAGAGGAGCATTGTAACAACCCAAAAATCCAAGCTACAAAATTTTTTCTCAAAACCTTGAGTGATGTTGTGTCATGTAGAAAAGTTTTATACATGTTGCACAAGTACCTCATGTCCCTACCTTGTAAACCCTAGCTCAAGTTGTATGCATCATGTTGCATTTTAAATTACCATGTGATTTGGTTTTTATTTTGAATTTATGTGTGCTAATTAAAATGAAACCATAATATTTATTTTCATAAATAAATATTAAGGGAATAATACCCTAACAAATACAAGGGTCTTGTATGACCACTACTTGATTACACAAATTTGGCACACCTCATATATGTATATATATGTATATATACAAATTATTTGAAAAATAGAAATGGAAAAGAGAAAAGAAATAAAAAGATAAAAAGATAAAGCCTTTTCGCCCGTGGTCAAAAGCAAGCCCAACACCGGCCCAGCTGCTTTCTCCCTCTCTTCCTTCTCTCGCGCCGCACCGGCCCACGAGCGGCCCAGCAGGGAGGCCATCCACACCGCACCGCTCCAAGCAGCCAGCCCCGGTCGCTGACGAGTGGGTCCTACCATGGGACCCACCTATCATCTTTTTGGGTGAGGTCACCCCGACCTCCCCTGCCTTTTTCGCCAGCCGCCCGATCCGCCTCGGCCCTGCATCGACGACCATCTCGTCTGCCACCTGGGCCAACCGCTGCCCGACAGCCTTGCACAAATCGCCCACGGCCGCGGGGATCTTTTTCTCCCACGCGCGCACATGCGCTGCCGCCGCGGTGAAGCTCTGCCGTTGTAATCCTTAGGCTCACCCGGCCCTTGCTAGCCCCCTCCCACTGACCGGCCGCGCCCCCACCGGGTGACCTGGAGCCTCCGCGACTGCTTGATCGAGCTTCCTCGCCCGATCGCCATCCACCGGCCACCTACCACCTCGACCTCCCTTATAAAACCACGCCCCGGCACCCTAGGGCTTCCCAAGCCACCGCCACCACTCTGGTGGTTCTCAATTCACCTAGCCAAGCACCAAGTTGGACAAGAAGAAGAGGGAGGGGAAGAAAGGAGGCGGGGGAGGAGTTGCTGCCGCCGCTGGAGTTGAAGAAGAAGGCCGCCGTCGTACCGGAGCTGCCGTCGTGACGCCGGGACAAGGAGCAAGAAGCCGTACCGTGAGCTGAAGCCGGAGTTGGACTTGTACCGCACCTCCATCCTCGTCAATGCCGGTGAGCGCCTCCATGTACCTCTCTTCCAACCCCTTGCCCTTTGCTTCTCGGCCATGGCGCTCATACCGAGCGCGTAGGCCAAGGCCTCACCCGGCCTACTTGGACACACGCACACGCACACACGGACCACCCAAAGCCCCAAGGACCACGGCATCGGGAGGATGCCGGACCGGAACGCCGCCATGCCCGTCGCCGCGTTGCATGCCACCACGACGAGGCCACCTTGCTACCCATCACTGAGCCCCGAGCCGCTTCGTCACTGGATCTGGAATCGCCTCATCAAGGAGCACCTTGTATGCACGCTAGCTACCTGGATGCTACACTGGAGGACCGTCTACGCTCGACCATGCCGATGCCATGTCGTTCTAGAGCGCAGCCGTGGCGAGGGTGCACTGCTCGTCTCCAACCGCCTCGTGGAGCAAGAAGACACCGGAGAGCTTCACCGTGCAGCGCTGCACCGAGCCGAGGAGAAGACGGAGACCAGGCAGCCTCCCAAGGTGCCGTGCCGTGCCGCGCACTGCGGTCATGCCGGAGCTCCGTCGTGGGTGTTGCTACCTGCGTGGACTCCGTCGTGGGTTGAGGTCACCGCCGGCGCTGCGGGAGTGCATTGGGTGACCCCAATCGTGCTTCCGTGCCCTGCCTTGGTTTGGAATCAGACACAGATGGGTTGTAGCCGTGCGCCATCGCCGTCGACCCGCCGCTCGCCATGGAGCATGCCACCAGGAGCCAAGCTTCCGTCTTGAAGGCCACCTCCGTGATCGCCGTGACGACCTGAAGCCGATGCACCAGATGATGGAGCCGAAGGACCACCGGAGGGCCGGAATTAGAGGAGGACGTCGCCGCCGTTGAGCCACGCCGTCGGGTTGGAGGAACAGAGAAGGGGACGAGTTTGGGAGAAAGATGGTGGACGCGGTCCACTGAGCCCGAGGCGCTGCGCATGGAACCAAGCGAAGACGGTGCACCGCGGACTGGCTTGTGGACCGCAAGGACCTAGAAGATGATCCATGGACACAGTCTACATGGACCAGAGTCACTGCAGATGGACCCCACACAGGGGCAGTGTACCGTGAACCAGCGCCGTGAGCTGAGCCCGTTTGAGATCTAGACTGGTGACGTGGTAGCAACGAAGTGTGCCACATGGCAGGCCCGGCCCAGCCTAGATCCAACCCACTCGGCCGAGCCGACCCATTAACGGCCCGTTAATGGCCCACGTGGGGCTCACCTGTCAGTTGACCGTTAACCGTTGACTGATGACGTCAGCAATGACGTCACCTTGGACCCACATGTCAGACGACTGTTGACCAGTCAATGCTGACGTCAGCATGACGTCACCTGCCACGTCAGCTGCTGTGTTGTCTCTATGTGGACCCGCACGCGACACGTGGATCAATCCCGTGATGCCACATGTCAGCACCAGAATAAACCAGTCTTTTTCTTATTCAGAAAATGGTTAAATCTTTGAAAAATCATAACTAATTCATACGAGCTCAGAAAATTATAATCCACATATCTAAATTTTCTATAAATCGAGCTCTATCTATTTTTGCTATGTTTGAGTGCATTTGGATCTTCTATTTTGTATTCGTTCTTTATGCTAATCTATAGGGGTCGCTTCTGCGACCATTAATTCTCGGTTACAGTGTCGAGCGAGGACATGTGTGACGATAATGACTACCAGGAGAAGTCCGACAGCTACGTCAGTGAAGGTGCCACATCTCACCCAACCTCGTAGATCCCATTATGCATGGCAAATGTAGCATGGCTAGTGCTTTAATTTCTGTTGCTATATAATGGATCACCTGTGCTAGGTATGGATGGTAGATTACTACTTGATGAGCCCTACCTTGTTGTAACCTATCACCTGCTTACCCGCTATTATGTTAGCCACTTGCATATCTGCTATATTTATACATATATACTTCACTCTCTTATATTTTGATGCGACGTGATGAACCCTGGGAAGGCCTGGAGGGTGCCAGGCTGAAGGTGTGTGTTGATGGGTCAGATGAGCTTGTGAGCTGATGATGTTATATCTGGGTTGGGGTGGAGCTTACAACAGGGAGTAGGGTGAGGGTTGAGTCGATCGAGCCGGGATCTACGACGAGCTTATGGAGCGAGTCTTGCCGGGGAATGGATCTGGACATTCCCACGAGTAACGGTCTGTGGCGGACTAACTCAGATGAGTTGGAGAGTCCTGAGTGAAAACCTCTGAGAGGTGGAAGCCAGGAGGAGTGTGTCGTGGTAGCACGTTAAATAGGAACCCTGATGAAGACATCCCGGCTTGATCACACTTAGGAACTGCTGCGCTGGTATCCGGACCTTAGAAATCTCTTGCTTTTCACTCGCTTCCCTTGGAGGGAGACGGCTGAACCGCTGGATAGATCGATGCCACTACTACTAGGCGAGTAGTGTTAGGAAGGTATATGCATGGGATGGAGCTAACGTCCTACCAAGACGATCATGGCACCCTCTTCAGAAGCGGGTACATGGCATGGCATCCTCTTCGAGAGCGGATACATGCTCTCTTCACAGTTTCAGTGATCCAGAGCTAGATGGTAGAGTGGCATCGTTCTATGGCAGTAGGCGCCCAGAATCTGCCTAGGTGGTGATCAACACCGATGATGGTTATCTAGTGGTTGTGAAAAACCTCTGCAGAGTGTATGGTTGATCGATCGATACATATGCCAATTCTTTGGCTATGGACCTTTCCTTAGGAGGATGCACCGGACTAGTGAGTGGAGTGTTCAACCTTTCCTCTGAGTGTGATTTTTGGCCGTGAGCCAGGTTGAGGGTTGCGGGATGCTAAGGCAAGCCGGGAGGGAGTTGGCTTGTCGACACTAGTCTGTGATGGTGTTGGAGGATATGGGATGGTGTTTCAGAGATGGATGGTGAAGGATAGTGTGGGTTGGGAATGTGTTTAAAACTTGAGTAATATATTATCTCTATACTGGATCGCTGCATAGGAAACCCCAGCCTTTATAGGTTCCTCCTGTTATATCTATGTTTTGCATCTAATTTCCACAAAGCAATGCATAGGGTGGGAGTGGCCAGTACAAATCGTACTAAAAATTTAGTTTTAGGTTCAAAGAGTGAGTACTCATCTGGGGAGTACGGCGATTGAGGGTTTTGTGTCTATGCTCAAGTTGGATTTTGGAGATGATAGCTTCCGCACCTTTAACCTTTTAATTTAATGCTGCATAAACTCTGATTCTGCCAAGTGGCGATGTAATAAGTTATTGTAAACTTCTCTATT
This sequence comes from Bothriochloa decipiens, assembly GCA_023333625.1. Lineage (NCBI taxonomy): Eukaryota > Viridiplantae > Streptophyta > Magnoliopsida > Poales > Poaceae > Bothriochloa > Bothriochloa decipiens. Next base: position 4,360,925 of record CM041645.1, on the reverse strand, counting down.
GCACTCTTTTGTACGATATATAGGTTATGGTATTCAACTGTTATCGGGTGATGTGATTTAAATGATCATATTATACTTCGACTCTGCGGATTTTTGTTGGCTAAAATCGAGGTCGTTTCAAGCGTCTCCGGCTTACCGCCAACGAGAGAAGCGCCGCAGGAGGTCCCGTGCTCGCGGCCAAGCATTTCGTGCGAGCATGTTGCGTGCGTTCAGCCGGCCAGGAAGCTTCTCGTGTTTGCCTTTTGAGTTGGATCCATTTTTTATTATTTTACTTCTCCAGCTGACGTCGTTAACGGCAATGGTAAAAGCCTGCTAAGGTGAAACCTTTCGATGACAGTTTTCAACAACTCAATCTTTCAGTGGTAGTTTTCTAAAGATGCAATCTTTTAATGGTATTGACCCAATTTTACCTAACTTTTAAGTGGTACAGAAGGGGCGATGGGCTCAGCCGGCTGGCCCAGCATGGGCAAGGCGGCCCCTGCCTGCGCCGCCATCGCCACCGCCGTAGGTTAGGGTTTTAGATTGCTTAGGGGCTAAAAAATCCTTGGGCTATAAATACATCGCATCCGAAGCCCTAGCCACCAGCGCCGTCTTCACACGTGCACACACCGCTGCGCCGCCACCCTCCGCGCGCCGTCAGGCCGTGGCCTCGCCGCCGATCGTCGTCTACTGCGCCGAAAATACCGTCTGTTGTGGCCCTAGCGTCACACTTGTTACATTCATCTTGTTCAGAGTATAGTCCTTCGGTACTAAAACAAAAGAACATCTCATTTCTTTGAGGAGTTTAATTTTTAAAGCTTGAATATCAATATTTGTATATCTAAGCAAGTTTACTATTAAAGCTCATATAAATGTTAGTACATCTTGTATATAGTGGTTAGACTTCAAAAGTTTTGACTCGTCAGAAAGCGTTTATGTTGGAAGTAATATAATATAATTTACATGCAACGGGTAGGCAGTAGGCACGCATGGGCGGGCGTGTGAAAGGAAGAGCTGATCGGGTTGGCAGTAGGCACGCATGGGCGGGCGTGTGAATCCAGAGCTGATCGCAGGAAAGTTTTCAAGTTCAACCAAACTTTTTTGGTAAAAATTCATCGTTGCCCCTCCTAATTGTTAAGAAATCATCACCTAGGAATTGATGGGCTCATACCATATAGGTCTTAAAGACTAGTTTATATGCTCTGAAGGCTATATTTATATAAAACAACTATATTTACACCTATAATGATGAATGAATAAATGACTCCCCTCGTATACTTGTCTCGTATCTATTGATGTTTTTGGTGATTGGGCCAGGGAGACACAATCTATCTACAACTTCTACACGCCTTATGCCTGGGATCAGGAACGAAAACAGATCTAGCGATCCGTGAGTAGGCCGATTCTTAACACTAATAAGCAGCAATGAAATTTATAAGTGTTGGAGTATAACATATACCACATACATATAGTAACTTTTTGGGAAGGTGATAAATGAGAGAGATGTGAGCTGTAAACATAAAGGATATGTATAAAATTAGTATTATTATTATTATTATTATTACTACTACTACTGCTGAAGTGTGGAATCGCTCCAATTAATTCGGAATCGAGGCAAACATGCAAACCGACCTGGACTGGGGCACGATATTTCTCTCTCTAATCTCTATATATGGATGGATATTAACAACACGGCCGCCTACCTGGGCGCAGACTGCGTACGTTCGTTCTTTTGGTCTCTGTAAGAGTCATGGCTGCGGCGACGGCGGAGCAGCGGCGGCGGCATATCCACCTGTGTCTCACCGACCACAGGGACCGGACGTACACGCTGCACTCCGTCGACGTGGAGCCCTTGTTCCACTCGGAGCCGGACCCGGACCCCGAGGCCATGGATGTGGGCGTGCTCCCGCTGCCTCTTCCACCTCCCGCCGCGCGCTTCCAGACCGGCCCGCACCCGAGCGGACTGGCCGACGCCACCACCTCCCTCAACTTCCACCTCCTCGGCGGTGACCGGATCGTGGCCATCGACGAGCTGCGCCGGACCCTCATCTACGACGCCGCCAACGGCGCGATCCGCGCCGGGCGCACGGTGGGCGCCGAGAAGGTGCACACCGTCTCCGCGTCCGTCCCCGGCGGCGACGGCGGCCGCGATGACCTGTACGTCCTCGACCACATCCCTCGCCGGGAGAGGCGCAGCTGCTTCGAGGCCCTCACCTACGTGCCTGACCACGACGACTGGTACTGGCACGACCTCCCGCAGCCGCCGTTCGTGCATGACCCCGGGTACCGCGGCTCCCAGGTCCTCTCCCACGCCATCGCCGGCGAAGCCATCTGGGCGTACGTGGATGGCGTCGGCACCTACTTCTTCCTCGGCAAGGGGGAGCACGTCCCCGGGTGCCGCCTCTGGTTCAGCATCTCCTCCTCACCGGACCGCCGCCTCTGCGCCGTGGACCTCGGCACCGCCACCGCCTCGTCGCCGTCGGAGGTGTGCGCTGTGTGGGAGGTCTTCAGGCCGCCTAGGGAGTGGTTCTGGGACACCTCCGCCGTAGTGCACCTGGGTGGCGGCAGGCTGTGCACCGTCAGGTTCTTCGCCACCGACGCCACTGACAAACGTTGGCGAAACAAAGGCCCTGTGGCAGTTATCACCGCCGTCGAGATACATGTACAACGGCGACGGCGACCATGGGGCCCGGAGGATCCAGATGATTAGGCGTAGGTCCACCTGTATCAAGCTCTCCAACTATAATGCATCCGTATACTGGATACTCTAGTTATCTATATTTCCTATTATATACAATACTTATATATGCATTAGTATCTATGGATGACGTGGTCTATCTCTTATATGTGCAATATATATATATATATAGGGACGCGCTAAACAGTCTCCAGGAGACTGATTAATATTGAGTACCCGACCCCCTCCAGCGTCAGCCCGCCCGCCCGCCTCTGATCTCGATTCTGCAGCGCGCGCCACGTGAAGGACCCGCACAGGCCGGTTTTTCTAGCGTGCACTTCCACATCTGCTTTGTGCCCGTCCGATTTTACTTTTCTTTAAAAAAAATGTGAGGTTGTCGTTATCGAACCGGTTCTATTATTTTTATTAAATTTAAATTCTGACGTTATTGTCTAGCTAGTTTTCACTTTTTAAAATTTCTAAATGGGTAGAACGGGATTTGTTGGTAAATATATATCCTATTTACGTATGTATAGAAATTAATTTCCTAGAGACTGAAAAACATGAATTTACTGTTAGAAATATAGAAAAGATTGGAGAACAAAGGTATTTAAAAGTGCGACAACAACTATTGGTTCAATATTTGTTTGTTCGTATACATGGCTGTAGGGATGAGGACGTTATTATTTTAATAATGAATGTCACCATACAAGATTTGTTAAATTATTGTGTCTCGGAAAGGGCGATGAAAACACGGTACTTTTTTTTGCCAGCAATGTTTTTCTTTCCAACATCAGCACACACACATAGCGTTGCTCGGACATACCAAGTGCTATGTTAAAAAAAATCACACCTGGCCTATAAACATGCGCCTAAAATTGTTTACATTACTATAAACAGCAAGTTGGAAGGGCATGCTACTTGAAGGTACAACATTAATCAAGGCATAAAGTGGTCCAGCAGGTAGCAGATCTGTAAAAAGACAACTCCACAAGGCAATGTTCAAGGCTTCTCTAAGTCAACCTTCGTCCTGTTGTAGCAACAAGGAAAACGCGAGTGGTCAGCAGTTTAATTTGAAAACACCGCAGAATAACTCAATTTGCATGGAAAACAAGATATGCCAAGGTCATTGTCATACAGAGATAACACAAAGTACCAAGTTAAGGTTGTTACCCTTTCTAAACAGACAAGTAGGACTGGCGCTTTAGTTCCCACATTCGCCAGTTTTCATTGAAAAGTGTCATCATAAGATTTGATTCATCGTGCATGTAAATGACGGCTAACCTACATAATTTGTCATAGCAAAACTAAAGAATATGTCACAGTACAAACTCTTATGAATTTGCGAGTATGGTGAATGTAGAAAATTAATCTAGACGCAAAGAGAGAGCTAAATAAGTTTCACTTCAACAACATTTAGGGTGTGATTGAACTCTGAAGTGTGCACTCCAAAGCAACATGAAATACATTGCCACCCATCGAGCAAACAAAATATCATGCTGAAAAGGAAATATGAAGCAGCAGAAGTTTACAGTTAGGAAACTATTTATAGACTGCTGACTATGACAAGAAAAATAATTTGTGCTTGTTCACGAGAAACTAATCTATCATGTCTAGTGGTAATAAATCATTATGATTTCACATGTAAACTTGAAAACAACACGAATTTAGCAGCAGAGATAAAGATATCAAATAGGCTATATGAATCAGAACAAATTCTATATCACCTCAACTCTTGGCTTGCAGGCAGGTGCACATGCAAGGGATAATAACAACTGTGCAGAAGACAAAGATAAGCTCCTCTTGACTTCACTTAGTTGTAAATAGTGCATGCTTAGTGGCTACATAGCAGGGGCTGTGGCCTGTCCAATCAGGCAGCTCCGCATGGAGCTCTGGATGCTATGGATACTATGGTCTGCTAGTATTTCTGAATATTAAGATGTATATTGGATAAGCATGGACATTGAGATATTTTGTTTGCATTTGGTATATGTGAAGGTTAAATATGTATCTATATTAATATAAGGTTCTAGCTCAAAAAATGCATATATTCATATAAAGTGACATCATGTACGAGTCATCCTATTTCTGGAAGCTGAAAATTGATGCAAATGCTTAGTTAGCAAGCTTCATATTGCTATAATTTTCAAAATTTTCTTCTTCTCAATTTTGATGCGAGTCTTAATATTTTTTTATTTTCCACTAAATAATGAATTTAGTGGAAGGCAATTAGGTTCAGAGCTAAAGTTTAAGTACATTGAAAGCTGGCAGCTACCAATGCATACTCACCTTGAAGCACACATATGTGTCAATGCTGCTATGTCTGTCACACAGGTCAGTAGATAGCCACAGCCATCCTTCACTTCTTCTGGACCATCGCCTGTGAGAACCAGTATTGATTAGCAAAGAACAATAGGTCTTTATATAAAAGAAATTGACCACAAGAATCCACCATTTTCCATAAACATGTAAACATGGCTTCAGGAAACCTACTATAGTAATCTAACAGTAAGCTCAAGAACATTTGAAATAGCATAGTATATTGATCCAAATATAGTCACATATACAGACATTAGACAATAAAACTTAGGTCTCCTTAACACAAAATTTGGATTAACCGGTGAATTTTCATTAATACATTCTCCACACCACAAAAGGTAGCTTCTAATACCAAAGAGAACATCGAACAACAAAGGTCGCTTGGATGTGTTCTTGGAAATCATAGAACTTTAGATTTGTTCAAGTGCTTTTCCTTTGAGTAAAGTTGATCTGACAGTAGCAGTGCTTGTGATGGCATTGCAGTTTCGTATTTAAATTTCAAAAGGGATAATTAGATTCATACCATTGAAAGATCTCAACTTTAGAAAAATACCATCAAAAGATGAAGCTTTAGAAAAATAGCATTGAAAGGTTGCTGCCTTGTTGATTTCTACCATTCCATTTACTTGTCGTGAGGGATGCTCCATCTTCGTAGGTGCTGGAGTTGCCTCCCTCGACGACGAACTTATCTACGGAGTCCACGAGTGTTGATGCAAAAAGGCGTCGGATCTGCAAACACACCGGGGTAATACCCAAATTCGATGTTAAGGCGTGCCAGTCGATTTGACCTGTTAATCGACAAGGAAAGATAACTTGAACAAGAGCTGAAGGAGACGACAACGATACGCCCGGACGTCAAAGCTCAGATTGCTCGAAAAGCGAAACTCGCAAGGTCACCGGAGATCAAGTTGATGCAGCCCGTCGATTCTTGAAAGAACTCGTTAGAAAAAGGAAAATACTTGACGAAGTCGTCGAACAGTAAATTGAAGGTAAATTACGATAAAAAGTAGATTGGTTTATTGATGCTTGGATCCCTATTACAACGTCCCCCGGCATATATTTATACTCCACTAGTCGAAGAATCCTAATTTAACACGCAAGGCTCAAATATAGAAGAAATAAGCTAATTCCTTATACGAACTCTACCTCTTAAGGAAAGAAATAAAACTCGTATAGGAGTTGGACTCAAACTATACTACGAAAATCATAAGCTCTATGATGCCGATCCTCTGTCCGTTTCCGTCGTGATGAAGTTATCTCCTCATCGGTATATTCTTGGCATCGGCAACAACCTAGTCTTCCTGCCTCTTATCGGCAACAGCTCTAGTCTTCATCGGCAACAATTCTCTGGCCTCCATCAGTCAACAGCTCTGTTCAGCCTTATCGGCAACGACGAAACCATCTTTCCCCTATCGGCAACCATTCATCGGTATCATCAGAAGAAATATCAAAGGAGAACCATTCTCTTTGCGGATTAGTTCAGTTCCCGATCCTTATTGACACGTGCCAAAAAACGGTGTCAACACGTGCCCCCCAATTTCGAAGTATAAAATACTTTATGCATCGAAATTTCCTCCAGGTCATGATTACCCATCGCCATGCTGCCTGAACTTCTCCTTGAAGTTTGTGCATGCTGCAGTAAAAATCCTGTATCAATGGGCTCATATAATGCTTCCTCCGCCGCGGCCCATCTTTCGTCTGCGATTCAACCCTAGCTTTTCTCTCTCCAGCGACGACATCAGCAGGCGATCCTCCAACGAACTCAATCGACGCCACTCTTAGCGGCGATTCTTAGCCTCCATTAGCATTCTTCATTTTCTCCAGCTTCGTTCGCGGCTATGGCTATCCCCTTCGACGTCCCCAAGGTTAATCTTCTTCTTTATCCGTCTTTTAACTTTTCCCCTCTTCCGCAGAGTTCATGACTCCTCCTCATTTTAATCTTTAATCTCAGGAACTTCGCAATAAACTTCTCATCCCTACGCATCAAAACCAATTCATCTGCCTAGGCCCAATGGGGAATCCAGACCCAACTGATATTATAAATGCGGAAACCAATCGAATTCCCTTTAGAGCTCAGAACTTTGATTTGGGTCTTTGGACTGACACTTTCCGATCTTGGCCAAAAAACACTAAGGGATGGAAAAATTGGTATTTAAGGATTGCCAGGCCGATGGAGCTGTACTGGGCAGAACGAAAACTGGACCAGTGCATCAGATTGTCCATTGCCGATATGGAGAGAAACGAGTCACTGCTAATTGCTGCCTCCTACTTTTGGTCCGACACCATGAATGCCTTCATCTTCAAACATGGACCAGCCTCCCCCACTCTTGCTGATGTAGTCATGCTCACTGGCCTGGATGTCTCAACTGCCGATGACAACACTTTATTTCAGAGGAAACCTGAGCATCGGCTGACCACTAGGAACATCGGCGGTTGGACCGGATATATCAGCGAATATCAGAAATCCGGATCTGTTAATCACAGGGAGCACTCAGCTTTCTTGAACATGTGGCTTGAGAAATTCATCTTTTGCGGCAGAACAGTTGGACCGACCAATATGCACCTTCCTGCAGCAGAGATGTTGGCTAACGGTGTCAGACTCCCACTTGGCCGATATCTCCTTGGCTCAGTTTACCATCTTCTTCACCAAGTGTCACAAAGGCTGCTACAAGGCCAATCCATCGGCAATCTGGGAGGCCCTTGGTGGTTCATCAATATGTGGCTGAACGCCCATATGCACAAATATTTTCACATCGATCTGTTTGCCCAGCGATTCCCTCGAAATCTTCCTGAAGACTATCAACTCAGGGAAGAAGAATTGGCAACACGCCCACCTCTCAACTTTGGAGAAGCACTAGCAGTATTACTAGGGGTGGAAGCAAACAGAGTTCAGATCGGTAATCTCTTCCACAGACTCTACATAGGCATCCCTTCTGAGCTTCGGGCCTGGGTCCCTTATGTTGATGAAGAAACAAGATTTCCTCTTTTCTTTAACCTTACTGATGAGGCCTTGAATAAAGATGCTGATATTCTTAGTGCAATAATCACTCCTCGCACCATCTCGGTCAACATATTTGGAAGTGAGAAGAACATCAATCCCACATATGAGTTCTATTATCCATCGGCGGCAGCCAGACAATTAGCTTTTGGACAACTACCCATCAACCTCTGCTTTGCCGATGTGATTAAATCGAGAGAGACCATCACAAACCGCATGGATTGGCACAAGATTGTTACTCTCCTTCCTAATGCCGATATCTCTAATGCCAATCCGACCGACTGGACACCGGCCTCCTTTATCACCGAATCTTTCAACGTCTAGTGGCAAGAGTGGAAAGAGCAACTATTCTTCGCATCTTCTCACTTTTATTGGAATCTCATTGACCCTGATCATGCCATACCTGCTGATGCAGTAAGTTTGACCATCTGCACTTCTCCCAATTTTCTTTTTTAGTCTATCGGCAACTAACTCTTTTCAACAGGTTGATGACCCAATTCCAACATTGAGCAAAAGTGGCAAGGTCATACAGTTGCAGCCGATCTCCCCAATATCCATCATTGGCCATAAAGCTCCTTCGCTAGACGCTCTGATGGGCCATGGTCGTTCCAAGAAGAGCTCCTTTACATCAAAATTGACCAGAAGTATGACTGCTCCATCGGCCATGGCTGCACCCTCAGCACGGACATCCTAGGTAACTATCTTATTTTCTTCTGTGTGTGCCGATTGCCGTGATATACTGATCTCATATTTCAGGGTGCAAGTTCTACATTTGATGAATCTTCATTGGCAACTCGCCCTTCATCTCCACCTGCTGCACCTGCATCATCACGCCTCGTCGTCCTTGACGATTCTCCAGAGGTATTGTCAATTTGATCTCTGATCATTGTATCAGCACTTTTACTTATCTGCTTTTCTTACAACACCAAGTAGTCGCATCGGCAACTGCTCCGAGTGCGCAGACACTCCAACCACCTATTGCCGATGCCTCCCAACCATCCGATGCCGATATTTTATAGCACAAGAGGAAGGCTTCATCGGAGGACGAATCTCAATCAAAACGGTCGAGGCTTTCACCAGCTTCAATCGCACCATCAGCACCCTCGCCTGGCCAGATATCGCCCGATGCTCCTACGCAGGCTCCCCTATCGACAACTATTCTTCAACTAGAAATTGTTCTTGTACAAGAGTCTTCATTGGCACTGGTGTTGCAGCAGCAACCCACCAATACGCCAACACTGGAGACGTCATCGGTAATTGCTCTTGAAGTTGCTTCTTCTAGCCAGAGGCAAAAGATTGCTTTGAAACAGGTAAGTTAGCTCCCTTAGTTAATCTTCAACACTTGGATTCTTCTGCTGATAATCTTTTCCTTCTCAGGAACAAGAATCCCTCGATAGTTTGTTTTCTTTTTCCATTGGTGGGGTCATTCCTGAATATGAAGAACATGAAGAAAGCTCCACTCCAGCTCCTGAAACTCTATCATCTGAAACAAAGTCAAGACTAGAAACTTTGCTATCCCTTCTGCAACAAAAAACCTCCTTTTTGATCCAGGATTTTGATTCTGTCAAAACAATCTTCAAAACAATTCGAAGTCAAATTCCTGCCGATGTTGAGGAGGAACTCTTTCAAGCTGCACATCTGGAGAGCCGACAGCTGCAATACCAGAGGGCGGCTCAGCGAATTGCCGATAGAGCCACTCAGGAAAAACTCCAGGAGGACATGATGAAGCACAAGCAATTTGCCGATGAGAAACACAAAGACATCGGTAAACTAGAAGCTTCCCGTGCAGATCTAAAAGAAACGATTGCTCAAATATCGACAAAAAGAGAAGCCCTGCTAGCGGAGCTGAGACAAGTCAAAGAAGCCTTGGACACAGCAAATCAGAAGAAGGCCCAAATGTCCGAAGCCATCAAAACCCTCCAACAAGAAAGAGATAACCAAGCCCTCAAGACTCTGGCCCTCAAGAAGAAGATCAAGCCAGTGGAAGGTGATGCCAATGAAGATTCAAGGACGTTAGAGGAAACTGACCAGGTTCACCTGCGTGTGATATCAGTCATCCGTTCATTATTGAATCTGTAAACTTTCTTCCTCATCGGCAAAGTAATGCATCGGCAACTTGTAAAACTTCACATTAACGTAGTGCCGATACACTCTTTTTGAACAAGCACTTTATCTGTTTTCTTCACGCATCCATCCAAATACTAGGATAATATTTCTTCAGATATTTACCATTCAACACTCTTAGAAATACTTCTCCTTCGAGAGTTTCTAGGATATAGGCATTACCAGGAATGGACCGATTGACGCAATAAGGACCTTCCCAATTAGGAGACCACTTGCTGAACTTTGTACTCTTGGTCCCAATTGGTAAGATCAGTTTCCAGACTAGATCACCATCGGTAAATTCCTTCGTCTTCACTTTCTTATCGTACCACTTGGCAACTCTCTTCTTGTTCTCTTCAATGCTGACTAAAGCTCTTAGCCGATGACCTGCCAAGTCTTCCAACTCATCCTTCATGAGTGTACTGTAATCATCGGCTGATAATTGGTCTTGATGAAATATCCGCCTTGAACCAGTCTTGATCTCCCAAGGTAAAACTGCATCATGTCCATACACCAACTGGTAAGGTGATACTTTAATAGCACTATGACATGCCATTCGATACGACCATAAGGCTTCATTCAGAACCATGTGCCACTTTCTGGGATTCTCCTTAATCTTGCGTTTAATGAGTTTAATAATCCCTTTGTTAGAAGCTTTGGCTTGACCATTAGCTTGAGCATAATAAGGTGAAGAATTCAAGACCTTGATTCCCATCTCATCGGCAAATTCATCAAACTTTCCTGAAGTGAACATGGTCCCCTGATCGGTTGTAATGGTCTGAGGAATACCAAACCGATACACGATATGCTCTTTCACAAAATCGATCATATTTGCCGATGTCACATTCTTTAAAGGAATTGCTTCAACCCATTTTGTGAAGTAATCGGTAGCGACTAGTATAAATTTATGCCCTTTACTCGATGATGGATAAATCTGACCGATTAAATCAATAGCCCATCCTCAAAACGGTCATGGTTTAATGATAGGATTCATTGCTGATGCAGGCGCTCTCTGAACGTTGCCGAATTTCTGACATTCTTGACATCCTTTAAAATACTTGAAACAATCTTCTAGCATCGTCGGCCAGTAATATCCGTTCCGTCTGATTATCCATTTCATTTTGAAAGCCGATTGATGTGCCCCACATACTCCTTCATGGATTTCGCCCATCAAACACTTTGATTCTTCTTTGCCAATAGATCTGAGCAAAACTCCATCCACTGTCCGATAATATAATTCGTCATCCAGGAGTACATACTTAGTAGCTTGAAACCTTACACGTTTCTCGACTTTCCTAGATGAATCTTTCAAGTAATCGGCAATCTCCTTTCTCCAGTCATCGGCATCAGCTGCCGATGTCAAGACTTCGTGGATTAGTTGATACCCCGAAGCATGTTGCGGTAACCAATTAGCTTCTTCATTATGCAATCTGGATATATGCTCGAGACGGAAATTTTTGAACTCTTTCAATAGTTGTCGACATTTTTCATAGTATGATATTAAAATCTCACTTCGACATTCATAAATCCCAACTAATTGATTAATGACAAGCATCGAATCACCAAAGATTTCAATAGCATCGGCACGGACTTCTCTAAGTAACTCTAATCCCTTCAACATAGCCTGATACTCAGCCTGATTGTTTGTCAACGTGGTAGCAATTGGCAATGAGAATTCATACTTCTTCCCCTGAGGTGATATTAACACAATGACGATGCCTGCTCCTTCTCCACACGTAGAACCATCAAAGAAAAGTATCCATGGAGCAATTTCTAAGGAATTCATCACACCGCAGTGCTGAGTAACAAAATCAGCCATTACCTGTCCCTTGATTGCTTTTGCCGATTCATAATGCAGAGAAAACTTTGACAATGCCAAGACCCACTTGCCGATTCTTCCACTTAGAATTGGCATCGATAGCATATACTTGATTACATCATCTTTGCATATAACCGTGCATTTGGCCGTTAACAGATAATGCCTCAATTTAACACAAGAGAAATATAAACATAAGCATAACTTCTCAATGGCCGAATACCTGGTCTCTGCATCTATTAGCCTTCTGCTCAGATAATAGATTACTCATTCTTTCCCTTCAAATTCCTGGATCAGAGCCGATCCGATGACTTCATTATCGCTCGATAAGTACAACTTGAAAGGCTCTCCATGTTGAGGTGGAACCAGCACTGGAGGATTCACCAAATACTTCTTGATTTCTTCCAAAGCCAACTGCTGTTCTTTTCCCATACAAACTCCTGATTGGCCTTCAACTTCAACAACGGACTCAAAGCTTTGATTTTCCCTGACAGATTGGATATGAATCTTCGAATGAAATTAATCTTGCCGATCAAGGACTGTAACTCTGTCTTATTGGTAGGAGCAATCACTTTGTTAATGGCATCAATAGATTTTATGCTAATTTCAATACCCCTCTGATGCACCATAAAGCCTAAAAATTGCCCTGCCGATACACCAAATGCACATTTGTTTGGATTCATTTTCAAACCATGTTTTCTTGTGCACTCTAATATCTTTTGCAGATCAACCAAATGATTTTCGAAGTATCCAGACTTAACCACCACATCATCTATATAGATTTCAACTAAAATACCGATGTACTTATGAAAAATGTAATTCATAGCTCTCTGATAAGTAGCACCGGCATCCTTCAAGCCAAAAGTCATGACTATCTATTCGAATAATCCCACGTGACCTGGACACCTGAAGGCAGTCTTGGAGATATCCTCTTCAGCCATAAAAATCTGATTATATCCGGTGTTTCCATCCATAAAGCTAATGATTTGATGTCCAGCAGCAGCATCGACTAGCAAATCAGCAACAAGCATCGGATAACCATCCATCGGCGTAGCCTTGTTAAGATTCCTGAAATCAATGCAAACACGAAGTTTCCTATTTTTTTTGTAGACAGGAACCACATTAGAAATCCACTCTGCGTATCGGCATTGCCGGATGAACTTTGCTTCAATCAATCTTGTTATTTCGGCCTTGATATCGGGCAACACTTTTGGGTTACATCGGCGCGCTGGCTGCTGATGTGGCCGAAATCCCTGCTTGATAGGTAACCGATGTTTGACAATTGATCGATCTAAACTAATGCATACTCACCTTGAAGCACACATATGTGTCAATGCTGCTATGTCTGTCACACAGGTCAGTAGATAGCCACAGCCATCCTTCACTTCTTCTGGACCATCGCCTGTGAGAACCAGTATTGATTAGCAAAGAACAATAGGTCTTTATATAAAAGAAATTGACCAGAAGAATACACCATTTTCCATAAACATGTAAACATGGCTTCAGGAAACCTACTATAGTACTCTAACAGTAAGCTCAAGAATATTTGGAATAGCATAGTATATTGATCCAAATATAGTCACATATACAGACATCAGACAATCAAACTTAGGTCTCCTTAACACAAAATTTGGATTAACTGGCGAATTTTCATTAATACATTCTCCACACCACAAAACGTAGCTTCTAATACCAAAGAGAACATCGAACAACAAAGGTCGCTTGGATGTGTTCTTGGAAATCATAGAACTGTAGATTTATTCAAGTGCTTTTCCTTCGAGTAAAGTTGATCTGACAGTAGCAGTGCTTATGATGGCATTGCAGTTTCGTATTTAAATTTCAAAAGGGATAATTAGATTCATACCATTGAAAGATCTCAACTTTGGAAAAATACCATCAAAAGATGAAGCTTTAGAAAAATAGCAATGAAAGGTTGCTGCCTTGTTGATTTCTACCATTCCATTTACTTGTCGTGAGGGATGCTCCATCTTCGTAGGTGCTGGAGTTGCCTCCCTCGACGACGAACTTATCTACGGAGTCCACGAGATGTTCGGCTAGCTGCACGAACTGATCTTGGCGTCCAGAGCGCGCGCTGACGCCTGACTCCCTGCACCCTATGCAGCGCGACGAGAGTGACGAGGGCAGCAAGATGCAGCACGGCATGGTGTGCTCGCTGAGCCATTCCTCCATCATGGAAGCACCCGCAGAGCAGCCGTGGAAGCCAATCCGTGCCCGTCCTCCCTTCCTCTTCCACTCTCCTGGCCCATCGCGCGTCAGACGAGTCGACTGCCCGCCCGCTCGCCCGTGACGACGCACTCCACTCTTTTCCTTCTCGCGTGCTCGGCGACTACTCGGCATCGCGCGGCTCCATGGGCGCGTCCTCCAGCCAGAAACACCGGCGAGCACACCACGTTCAAGGCCATTGACAACGGCAAGCAGCAGCTCGATGGCGAGACAAGCTTAGTCTGGTGAAGGAGAGAGGAGTAGCTCAGTAGGCCATTTGCCGTGGCTGTGAACTGCAGCGTAGGCTGCTGGACTGTGCCGATGGCCGTGGATTTGGTCATGGCAGCCTTCCTGCGAGTCTTGCGTTCATTCTCCTACGAGCTAAGTTGAGCAAATCGACGGCAAGTTAACAGAATGGTAGAAATCAATAACGGACCAACCTTTCAATGCTATTTCTCTATACTTGTAGAGAACAATCTACAAGTATTGGCATTCATACACTTAAGAGGGAACAAGGGAATGGAGCAAGGTAGTCGGTTAATGAGTTCATAAAAATAAAAAGTACTGATTATATTTGGATGGGACCTGTGAATTGAACTCATCAACAGAAAAAAATTCATGGCAATGCATGTACCTAAACAAACAACCTTTTGAATCCTATATATGCAGATAGAAGATTAGAGGTAGCTACAAGTAAATATATTAAGCAACTCATAAAAGAACAATTGTCAGTTCTGCAAATACCATTGGTGCTGACGAGCAGCTGCTGGGAAGAAATATCAGTGTTTATTGATTATCCAAACTAGATGGAATAAAAAAAAAGAATCAAAATACAGGAATCATTCTTTAAGCATACAAACAGTATCATAAATCATGGAACCTAATAGTGAAGCCAATGTGCATCAAAATAAGATGCACAATCACAAATATTCTATCCTTCCGACGGTTATCAATAAGATAATAAAAATTAAATCACATGCAACAATAAAAACCTGTCCAAAAAAATTTTAGGTTGGTTGTGCATCAAAACAAACATAATATAAACCAAAAACAAAGCATAAGAAGAGCAAATCAAAGTAGGAGAGATGAACAAAACTGCTTGCAAGAGAATATAATTAGGTGCATGCAAGATTGTACGCAAACTCTTTTAAAATAGCAGCTCAATCACATAGCATTAGTGGCTCATCAAGTAGCATTAGGGTGTCACAAATTTTGCAAATAAGGGAAAAAGCAAAAATCGTCTATACAACAAGAAAACACCCATATAGATTACCAAGTAATGCTCCAGAAGCTTGCACAGGCCAACTGCCAACAGTCCACCAGTGAAGGCCCTAACACCACAGCCCCACATAGTCATTGGATTCTGGATATTCAGCATTGCATAGAGAAAGAACAAGGGGCTGTAGTCCGAACCCTGAAGCTAAGAACAAAATAAAATCGAAATTAGATAGAGCTGGAAGGGAAACCAGTGCTCAATAGTTGAAGGCTAACAATTTGTTGACACCGTTTTTTGACACGTGCCAATATAAGCCAAAAACTGTGCCGATCGGTAAGGGAGTGGTTATTCTCCAGTATTGCTTCTGAGTTGCCGATGGATGATTGCCGATAAAGGACATGTTGATCTCATACATTGCCGATGAAACCAGAGGGTTGTTGCCGATGGAGAGAGAGGCATGGTTGCCGATGGAAAGCAGAGCTGAAGGACGTGGAAAGCAGATCTGAGTCATTATCGATGGGTTTTGCCGATGGAATCTACAGAGATGAGGAGCGTGCCGATAGAGATTTCATCATAAAGCAATGGATAAGGAAACTGGCAATATTTATGCCATTATTTTAATAGTTTATTTTTGAGTCCGACCTTGGTACGAGTCGTTATTTTTTATTCCTTAAAGATAAGACTTGTTTAGGTAATACTTTGTCATGTCTGTTTAGGACTCATAGTACCAGGGTATAAATATGTACCGAGAGACAATGTAAAGATATACATAATCAAATACAACAAATCTATTATTTTATCTACTTTTCAAGCAATCTACTTTTCGACGACTTCGTCACCAGTACCTTTTCCTTTTCAACGAGTTCTTTCAAGAATCGGCGGGCTGCATCAACTTGATCTCCGGTGACCTTGCAGGTTCCGCGTCTACCGAGCACGATTCAGGCTTTGACGTCCGGGCGTATCGCTGTCGTCTCGTCTGATCTGTTCAACAGTTATCGAATATCATCTGAGCTTTGACGTCCGGGCGTATCGCTGTCGTCTCGTTCGGATCTTATTCAAATTTATCATCCTTATCGATTAACAGGTCAAATCGACTGGCACGCCTTGATATCGAACTAGGGTATTAGCCCGGTGTGTTTGCAGATCCAACGCCTTTTTGCATCAACACATCTTTTGGCACGCCTGGTGGGACCCATACTAAAAATCATCATGTCGAATTCTTCTGAGATCAATCCGGAGAACGTGATTCCTGTGTCAGAAGCGGATCTCAAGGAAGAACAGAGGCAAGCCATGAAGAAAGCTATGGAGGATTACAAGCAGCTTTACCTGAAATCCTACAGCAAGAATAGGAGCGGAGAAGTGGTACAGAAGCAAGACCCGCCGTTGCCTCGGCAGGTTACTTTTGACTCCAATCCTGGTAAATTACAATCAATGGTTAACTCTGCATTAAGTCATGCATTGATTAATCACTCTAGCGTACTGTCCAATACTGTTTGTAATCCTGTTATTCAATCATTAAAAGAAGGACAAGTACAAGTACCAGCTTATGTTGGCCCAGTATATCATCAGCCTGGGATGTCATCTTCTACAGCTCCATCGGCTACTGCAGCTGTTATGGCTCCAGGGGTTTCTGCTCCTCATACAGATCTGCCTGCTGCTGAATCTCCACCGCTGATGTCAAAAAATGCTCAATTAAGTACAGATCTAATGGCATCGGCAATGTCGGGTCCTTCAGTTCAAAATCAACGAGTTCCTGCTGATTGGTGGGGATATGGGATGTCTCCAGATCTACCTGCTTTTAACTCTGGATTAAATCAGGCGCATGATATAGCGGGTAAAACCCCTATAACGTTAGCTACTCCGGTTCGGCTGATGTCTCAAATGACGCATTATACTACAACGCCACCTACTGCACAGTTGCCATCAGGAAGACTCCACGTGTTGCTTTATCAGGCATCATACACAAGTCCATCGGCAAACCCTCTGCCGATGCAACAAGGGTTCTCAACTACAAACCAACCAGTGGCATCAATGGTTCCTCTAGCTGGAGTTCCTGCAAATCAAGGGAATTATGCTGTCTATCATCCAAAGATGCAAGAACAACAGATAGCTACAGTCTATCAATCATCGGCGAGTCATGTGCCGATGAGGCCTAATCCAAGTGGGACGGGTCCATTGCTAGCTCAACAGCACTTTTCTCAGCCTGAGTATCAAATGGCAGGGGTTCAACAGCAATATATGCAAGCAGATATTCAGAATCCTACATCAGCACCATGGCCGATGAACCCTGTACAACAAATTAGTGGACCAACAATAATAAATATGCCGATTGCTCCGGCTCATTTGTCACAAGGATACACCGAAGCCTATCAGCCAGCACCTCCAGCAGAAGTTCAGCCTTTGCCTCGGCAAGATCAAGATGCATACTGGACTAATGAAATTGCAGAAGAGTTGAAAAAGATTAGGTACTGCAAAGGGCACATTGCTACCTCGCACAGTACCAATGATGGCAAGTTGTTTGAGCAACAGTCGCAGTCGGCTATCAAATCCGGGAAGATCACATTTGATAATTCAAGGTCTCAGAAGCTGATGAAAATTGATCAACATCTGTTCCCTGCAAACATGGTGGAGGCTAAATGCAAAACCAAAGTATTAACGTCAGAGGCTACTAGAAGAAATGCATCGGTAGACCCTAAAAATCAAATAACTGTTGATGACGCGAAGGGAAAGGGATCTGCCGATGGCGCTAAAGGAAGAGGAATTGTTAATGAAGGTAGTAGCTTCAGAAGACCACTAGGGCCTCCATATGGTGTTCGATATCGGCAACAACGTGAGGATCAGTATCGGCAGCAACAGGAAGAGTTACGTCGGCATAAAGATCACTGGAATTGCCCCTTTTTCATTCATTGTGGGGAAAAAGGCATTAAATTGCCCACTGCCGATACCTACCCTGAATGTAATGGTTATTATTTAAATGATCGGGTAGAAAAACAACATCACTCTAGTGATCGAGGGGTACGCATCAATAAGCCGATTAAAGAAAAGGTGTCAGCACTTGATCGGCTGGGGGGCAGAGTTAGTGTGCATGACAAGCTTGGCGGATATATTGATTGTTTTCCAAAGAGTCAGGCAGAGCTTGAAGAGATGGCTAACGAAAGGGTTCCTGATGAAGAAATATTTTGCAGGGATCCAAACATAGGCCTCCATGAGCAGAACACAAAGCATTATCAGCCTGTTTGGAAAACAAAGCTTCCCCAATGGTGCCCTGAAGGATTGACAAAAACTCAAAAAAGAAGGGTATAGCGTACGCGTCAAGAAGATTTACAGTGCCTGAAAGAGAGCATCCCAAAGGTAACAACTCAAGTATGGCAACCAAAACGCAAGGGTGGAAATCTATCGGTAGATGTCAACATGGTCTTCATGTTGCCGATGGAGTTCTTGGCGCCAGATGACAAGGAACAAGCAGTTTTTACCGATGAGGCAGCTCAACTAACTCTGGATCCAATGATGGCTGTGTTTGAAAAGCCTGCCGATGATGAAAGGCAACACCTCAAAGCTTTGTTTGTTAAAGGCAGGGTTGATGGGCAGCCAGTGTCAAAAATACTCATAGATGGAGGAGCGGCAATTAATATTATGCCGTATGTTATGTTTCGAAGACTTGAAAAAGGGGACCAGGATTTAACCAAGATGGATATGATGCTTAAAGATTTTGAAGGCAATGTGTCTCCGGCTAAAGGGGCATTATGTGTTGAGTTGACTATCGACAGCAAGACTTTGCCGACCACCTTCTTTATCGTTAACGGCAAAGGTAACTATAATTTGCTCCTAGGAAGGGATTGGATCCATGCCAACTGTTGTGTTCCTTCTACGATGCATCAGTGCCTTGTACAGTGGGTTGGAGACAAGATTGAAGTTATCCCTGGTGATTCTTCTTATATAATCGCATCGGCTGATTCTGAAACCTATGAACGGACCAGATGCATATCGGGAGAAGCATGGGATACGGAATTTCTTAGGGTTGCCGATTATGAGCTCACACCGATCCAAGCAGTCGGTTTTGAAGATGAGTTTTAATGGATCAGTTTGCCGATGGTGGAAAACTTGGTCATGGATTCACATCGGCTGATGACTTAGTAGAAATAGATATTGGTAACAGTGATAGGCCGAAGCCAACTTTTATTAGTGCCAAGTTAGATTCTCAATGTAAACAGCAAATGATTGATATTTTGAGGGAATATAAAGACTGTTTTGCTTGGGATTATACAGAGATGCCTGGACTAGATCGGTCAATAGTTGAACATCGGTTACCTATTAAGCCAGGATTTCAGCGTCATCAGCAGCCCGCACGCCGATGTAATCCCAAAGTGTTACCTGACATTAAAGCCGAAATCACAAAGTTAATTGAAGCTGGCTTTATTCGGCAATGTCGATATGCCAAATGGATTTCAAATGTGGTTCCTGTTTATAAGAAAAATGGAAAACTTCGTGTGTGTATTGATTTCAGAAATCTTAATAAGGCTACGCCGATGGATGGCTATCCAATGCCTGTTGCCGATTTATTGATTGATGCTGCAGCTGGACATCGGATCATCAGCTTCATGGATGGTAATGCCGGTTATAACCAAATTTTCATGGCTGAAGAGGATATTTCCAAGACTGCTTTTAGGTGTCCAGGTCATGTGGGTTTATTCGAATGGATTGTCATGACCTTCGGCTTGAAAAATGCCGGTGCTACCTATCAGAGGGCTATGAATTTTATTTTCCATAAATACATCGGCACATTGGTTGAAATCTACATAGGTGATGTGGTAGTCAAATCTGAAGGTTTTGAGAGTCATCTTGCTGATTTGCGGAAAATCTTGGAGTGCACCAGAAAGCATGGTTTAAAGATGAATCCTACTAAGTGTGCATTTGGTGTATCGGCAGGTCAATTCTTAGGCTTCATGATACATCAAAGAGGTGTTGAAATCAGCAGGAAATCTATTAATGCAATTAATAAGGTTGTTGCTCCTGCCGATAAGACTGAGTTGCAATCCTTGATCGGCAAGATTAATTTTATTCGGAGATTCATATCTAATCTGTCGGGAAAAATTAAAGCCTTCAGTCCTTTATTAAAATTAAAAGCCAATCAGGAATTTGTATGGGGAACAGAACAGCAATTAGCCTTAGAAGAAATTAAAAAATATTTGGTAAACCCTCCAGTATTGGTTCCACCTCAACACGGGAAACCTTTCAAGTTGTACTTGTCTGCCGATGATAATGTTATCGGATCAGCATTAATTCAAGAGTTTGAAGGAGAAGAACGTGTGATATATTATTTGAGCAGAAGACTGATAGACGCTGAGACCAGGTATTCGGCCATTGAGAAATTATGTTTGTGTTTATATTTCTCTTGCATGAAGTTAAGACATTATTTGTTATCGGCTGAATGTACTGTTATATGCAAAGACGATGTGGTTAAACATATGTTGTCGATGCCAATTTTGAAAGGAAGGATCGGCAAGTGGATCTTAGCATTATCAGAATTTGATTTGCGTCATGAATCGGCTAAAGCGGTTAAAGGACAGGTAATGGCTGATTTTGTTACTCAACATTGCAGTATGGTAGATTATGCTGAGATTGCTCCATGGACACTTTTCTTTGATGGATCTACTTGTGGCGAAGGAGCAGGAATCGGTATGGTGTTAATCTCGCCTCGAGGAAAGAAATATGAATTTTCATTGCCGATTGCTGGCACTTCAACAAACAATCAGGCTGAATATCAAGCTTTACTAAAAGGGTTAGAATTGCTCAGAAGAAATACGTGCCGATACAGTTGAAGTCTTTGGGGATTCTATGCTAGTCATTAATCAACTGATCGGAACATATGAATGCCGAAGTGAAGTTTTGATTACTTATCATAAAAAGTGCTTGCAAATATTAAAGGAGTTTAAAGATTTTCGCCTTGAACACATTCCCAAATTGCACAACGAAGAAGCTAATAGGCTAGCACAGCATGCTTCGGGATATCAATTGATCCGAGAAGTGCTGACATCGGTAATTGATGCCGATGACTGGAGAAGGGATATTGCTAATTATTTAAAAGATCCGTCTAAAAAAGTGGAGAGACGTATAAGGTTTCAAGCTACCAAGTATGTGCTCCTTGATAATGAATTATATTATCGCACTTTAGATAGGGTTTTACTCAAATGCCTTAGTGAAGAGGAATCGAAAAGTCTAATGGGTGAGATTCATGAAGGAGTGTGTGGAGCACATCAATCGACATTTAAAATGAAATGGATGATTAGGAGGAATGGGTATTATTGGCCGACAATTCTTGAGGATTGTTTTAAATATTTCAAAGGGTGCCAGTCATGTCAGAAATTCGGTAATGTTCAAAGAGCACCCGCATCGGTAATGAATCCTATAATCAAACCTTGGCCGTTTAGAGGATGGGCTATTGATCTCATCGGTCAGATTTACCCTCCATCGAGTAAGGACACAAATTCATACTCGTTGCTACCGATTATTTTACAAAGTGGGTTGAAGCGATTCTTTTAAAGAAAGTGTCATCGGCAAATATGATTGATTTTGTGAAAGAGTATATTGTTTACCGATTTGGTATTCCTCAAACTATTACTACCGATCAAGGAACTATGTTCACATCGGGAGATTTTGATGACTTTGCCTTCAGTATGAGGATTAAAATTCTAAACTCTTCCCCTTATTATGCTCAAGCTAACGGTCAGGCTGAGGCATCTAATAAAGGAATAATCAAGCTTATTAAACAGAAAATTGAGAAAAATCCTAGGAGATGGCATATTCTTTTAAATGAAGCCTTATGGTCATATCGGATGGCGTGTCATGGTGCCACTAAGGTTTCACCATATCAATTGGTATATGGGCATGATGCGGTTTTGTCTTGGAAAATTAAGACTGGTTCTAGGCGTGTATTTTCTCAGGATCAGTTAACAGCCGATGAATATGATACGCTGATGAAAGATGAATTAGAAGATTTAGCAGGTCATCGGTTAAAGGCTATAATTAGCGTCGAAGAAAATAAAAAGAGGGTTGCCAGGTGGTATGATAAAAAGGTGAAATAAAAGAATTTACGAATGGAGATTTAGTCTGAAAATTGGTTTTGTCGATTGGGACTAAGAGTTCAAAATTCGGCAAGTGGTCCCCTAATTGGGAAGGTCCTTATCGGATAAATCAGTCTGCTCCTGGTAACGCATACATCTTAGAAACCCTCGAAGGAGTTATATTTCCCAGAACATCAAATGGAAAATATTTAAAGAAATATTACCCCAGTATTTGGATGGATGCGTAAAATACAGGAATAAAGAGGTATTCCAGACTTGTTCTTCATTACTAGCGCGTGAATCGAAGCGACCGGGATCGGTATGGTGCCTATGCGTGCAACTCTCAAGGAGAAGTCCAAGCGGTTTTGGCAATTATGACCTGGAGGAAATTTCGGCGCATAAAGTATTTTATACTCCGAAATTGGGGGCATGTGTTGACACCGTTTTTTGACACGTGCCAATATAAGCCGAAAACTGTGCCGATCGGTAAGGGAGTGGTTATTCTCCAGTATTGCTTCTGAGTTGCCGATGGATGATTGCCGATAAAGGACATGTTGATCTCATACATTGCCGATGAAACCAGAGGGTTGTTGCCGATGGAGAGAGAGGCATGGTTGCCGATGGAAAGCAGAGCTGAAGGACGTGGAAAGCAGATCTGAGTCATTATCGATGGGTTTTGCCGATGGAATCTACAGAGATGAGGAGCGTGCCGATAGAGATTTCATCGTAAAGCAATGGATAAGGAAACTGGCAATATTTATGCCATTATTTTAATAGTTTATTTTTGAGTCCGACCTTGGTACGAGTCGTTATTTTTTATTCCTTAAAGATAAGACTTGTTTAGGTAATACTTTGTCGTGTCTGTTTAGGACTCATAGTACCAGGGTATAAATATGTACCGAGAGACAATGTAAAGATATACACAATCAAATACAACAAATCTATTATTTTTATCTACTTTTCAAGCAATCTACTTTTCGACGACTTCGTCACCAGTACCTTTTCCTTTTCAACGAGTTCTTTCAAGAATCGGCGGGCTGCATCAACTTGATCTCCGGCGACCTTGCAGGTTCCGCGTCTACCGAGCACGATTCAGGCTTTGACGTCCGGGCGTATCGCTGTCGTCTCGTCTGATCTGTTCAACAGTTATCGAATATCATCTGAGCTTTGACGTCCGGGCGTATCGCTGTCGTCTCGTTCGGATCTTATTCAAATTTATCATCCTTGTCGATTAACAGGTCAAATCGACTGGCACGCCTTGATATCGAACTAGGGTATTAGCCCGGTGTGTTTGCAGATCCAACGTCTTTTTGCATCAACACAATTCTATTTGCATCACAAAGGGTATGTTCACATTAATTTATAACATTTCCTATACTGCTCATAATTTTTACAAGTCTGACAAAGCAAGTCATAGTTCAGAGCTGAAATAATCACCAACTTGTCACACATGTATCCATCTCAAAATATTCAAGAGGTTAAAAGATAAATTTTAGGGCTGCATTAGACACATACCTTTAAAGTGAAAAACACATACACATCCATGACCATTTAATTTAAAAAACATTTTAATAGAACGAGACCAATTAATAGCTGAACTAACAGTGAAATATTCTAATTAGATATTTTTTGCTGACAACACATTGCATCGATCCCAATAATAAATAGAGAACCATGATAAAGAGATTGGTCATACATATTTGGTGCTTCCATTCTAATTGCTATATGGATGAGGTAGTTATGCTCCTGCTTCTCAGATCTTTCATGCACCTGCACGAAAATCATCAGATCTGTGTGCAAAATATAACAAAAATATTTGGGATTCAGATATTGCTGTGGGGTTAATGGGCCTTACACATCCGTACTCAATAGGGATCGGACGGTAGCATGACAGGTTACCTACACACAATAGAGTAAGTCTGTGCATCCAAGATTTCAATGCTGCAACCATCTTTTTTGATTGAATGCATGCAACAAAGCATGAGGGAGTATATTGGATTTGTGCTATGTTTACCTTTCTTGCCTGAAACCAGCTGCACAGATATGTTGAGCTCGAAAACCAAACGAGGTTAGAAAGTGGACAGAGAAATCACTGGTTTGGAAGTGACCTGCATCAGATCATATGTTACTAACTAATGGACATCGATGTGATGATGCCCATATGAGTACGCTTGCTATGACCCTTGGGAACATCCAGGCCACAACGACCTGATGGGATAAGGGGAGAACTGTGGTGCCAGGTGGATTCGCAAGGGCGGCGAGGTAAGGTGCCAGCATCAACCGTTGGTGCCACCCGCAATCAAATTGCCAGGTGAGTTGCCACTCCTTTCTCCAGGAGTTTGCGGCGGGAGCTGACGATGAATCACGACGGCCACAAACACACAAATTGATATGTGCCTTGTGTTCCAAATCTGCAAAAGATAAAATACAAGCAATTAAAATTTATAGACAGTTTTTTATGCATATTAATCAACAAACAAACTATACTACAGGAGCTCGCAAAAAATCAAGATTGGGACAAAATTTTTTATGCAGACTAATCAGTGCTTCGCCTGATGCTCGGTGTGGTGCGACCAGCCGTGCATTGATTTAAATGAATAAAAAAGGAATGGAAATTGATCTGAATATGGGATTTACAAATATGCACACACGTACGCGAAAGAAGCAAGCATGCATGGTATACTACTCACCGTGACGGAGTCAAGGGGCAATTCGGACTCCAGGGGCTCACCGTACCCTGCCAGGTTGCGATAGAAAATTATTAGTGCCCATGTGTGAGGCGAAGCTGCCACCAAGCGGCATGGCGACCAGAGGCGAGGACTGAAACACAAATATTAAAATATGTTGGATTTGGACGAAGGTATGAAGGGATCGAACTACGGAGGGAGGAAAGGATGCACCTTGATCTGCTCGGTCCTCATCCCGCTCGAAGCTCGCAAGGGGGCGTTGTGGCCCGGCCTCCTGCCTGTTGCCGATGGGATCTGAGGGGGCTGGCCTCCTGCGTGCTACCGACGGGATCTGAGGGGCTCGGCCTCCTGCCTGCTGCCGGGCCAGCCACCTTGCTTGCTGCCGACCGGATCTTGGAGCAGCATCGACCGAGCTTGGGACGAGGAGTGACCACGGACACGGGAGATACGAGGGGCGCAGGCGAACTCAGTCGCCGAGCCGCCTGTACCCCGGCAAGGAGAAAGGTGCAGATGCATCAGAGGCCGCGAAGGCGAGGGGAAGAGGAGCGAGCTGGGATTGTGGCGGAGGAGGCGGCATTGGGGCGAGCTCTGCTCGTGCGGCGGAGGAGGCGGCGAGCTAGGAGAAATCGGCGGAGGAGGCGATGAGCTGGGCAAAACCGGCGAGTCCTCCCCACGATCTCGAAATTATAGAATGAAAAAAAGAATATGATACGATAAAAAGAGGAGGTGGGAGCCGACGCTACAAGTGCAACCGGCCCGGGGAGCGTACGACGTGAGCCAGGGAAACCGGTGCGGGGGCCGCGGGTCAGAAACCGGTGCCGATGGGGCGCGGGTCTAGTATTTGGGTTTGGTGAGTTGTGCTCAGGGACTAATTATTAATCAGCCCCCAGGGTAATATATAGCATAACTATATATATATATATATATATATATATATATATATGCAACCTTGTTCTGCATGAAACACACCCATCTCATCAAGTGTAACACGCTATAACGACGTCACACAATCAAAATCTCACGGTCCATGCATGCAGCCTCTTGTTTACCTTTCCCACAAGCTCTCGGGTTGGTCATTGAATTCCTTTGGATATGTTTGTTGAACTGCATAACCTGGTTGTTTGGCTTCTGGCCATTGGCTTTTTACGATTGATTTTTTTTTCCTAAATTTTTAGTTTCTCAGCACACCAAAAGCCAAAAGGCTGCTCTCAATGTTCTTTTCACCTTTAGTTCATTCTTTCATAAGCTACCATTCCAGCTTTTCAAAATCCAACTCAACAGCTGACAGATTTTGTTTTAAATTTTGACTTTGCTAGCAGGAGCCAGTGATAGAAGCTAAAACAGGCAAGCTCTTTAATCCTTTGTAGTCCCCTATTATCTCATTGAAATTATGGGCGTGCTTGGTATACCTAGCAACATTGTCCTTATTTAGACTCTAAATTTACAGTATCTTTGAGATAATAAATAGGCTTAAACTATGGTACAGTCTGCACTTTGAATGTCCTAACCTTGTTTATAGCTTGCGCAAGCAACAAAGCGCTTGCTAGCTCATGAGAGCCAATTTGTCGCACCTAAGGCAACATGAAAAAATTTTGCCCACACAGAAATTGATGTCAGCTAGCAAGACGTCCAACCACATTGCTTAATCTAGTTTCTACCTTGGTAAGGTAGCACAGTGTTCCGCAAAAAAAAGCATGCCCATATGTTTGAGACTAATTGTAACACCCTGGATTTTTGTACAATGATTGTACGATGAAAATCCCATGTTTTCAAAACTCTTTTGTGTGATTGTGTGTTGCATATGCGAAAAGTCAAACTTAAGTAAATCTTTCATCTCTCTCACAGTTTCAAAATCCAACTCAAGCTGTTTGAACTAAAATCTTGCATAATATGTGGGACTAATAAAGCATTTTGCAAGTTCTAGAAATCGAACCCAATTTTTTTCCTAAAAAAATAACCATATTTTTTTCTCTCTAAAACTCAGACCGTAACTCTATACCCATACCCACTAGCCATTTATTTATTTCCTCTAAAGCTGGCTTCACAACGAGTCATCTCATCAACATTTAACAACCTGTCGATCCACTCTGTTGCTTCCCGTGCTTTTCGGTTAGTACATCCATTTGGATTTGGGTCTAACCATGCAGTCTAACATGAACAGTGTTACTAGATCATCCCGTGACAACCACAACCAATCTATAACGTCGGTCACTAAAATTTAATAATAACATTAAATAATCAAACACTATTATTTTGTAACAGATCATCGGTCACTATTTCTATTCTTATCGATGGAACATCGGTCGCTATATATATTTAGCCAATTAATTCTAACCATCGGTCGCTAAAAACAAATCATAGAGTCAAACGATTGGTAGCTATAGCCGATTTTCATTTTCAGCCGCTCAGTCCAGCCCACGACCCCTTACTCAAATTAGCCCGGCCCACCAATGCGAGTGGCGCCCAAAACCCTCTCTCTCTGCAGCCGTTCCCACTACCCCATCAGCCGCTCTCGGAACCACACACCAGCAGCCACATCTCGTCTCTGCTGCCCCGGCCGAGCTCGTCACCACCGCCCGCGCGCGATCTCGTCCCTGCCGTGGCCGCCGTCCTCGCCGTCGCTGCCGCCTACCCCAGAACCACGGCCGTCCCCCCGAGGGGCCGTCGCTCTCGCTCGAGGCCACGCCATGGGCCGCAGCTCTCGCTCGAGACCGCGTCAGGGGCAGCGAGACCTTGCAGTCGAGGCCGCGCCCTCCTGCCTCCATGCGCCAGCCGGTTCCCCAAGGATCCATGCCTTCCTTGGCGGTTTGAGCAGCGTCTTGTCCACGGTTCGACGCGGAAGACTCGAGCATGGCTGCTGCGTGAGTTGCTGAAGTTCTGAGAGATTTCAGGCTAGGCGGCGGCAGCTGAGAATTCAGATTTTACACTTTGTCCTTTCAGATCTGCTCGAAATTGCATCTGAATTATGGTCTAGTTTTTCTTATCCTATGCGAATGATAGTTTCTGTACAGGATTTCGGAGATTAATTTTGGATGCTGAGGAAACTTTAGCTTCAGAAATCACAACTGCGTGCAACGTGTTGCTGTTTGTGTATCAGAATTGATGGCATCAATATCTTTACTTATCCTTTAAAAAAAAATCAATATCTTTACTTATCCATATAATAGTGATATATGGATGGTCTGTGTATTAAGAACACGCCTAAATCTAAATATCTGCTAATTTTGCGGCTGCTACCTCATTCTAGCTAATTGGTTCAAAAGTCCAGATCTATGCAATGATCTCATAAATTTACATGCCCATCACTATTTTTCATCTTGTCTTATCATTGAGGCATAACTGTGCTGTCTTTCCCTGCTCAACATAACAGTTCTGTTTGTTAAGTGTGATGTCTCTGTATAACCCTTCTATTTTGGAAAAGAGGAACTGAAAATACAAAGAAAATACTATCAGGTTGACTTAGTGTTTGTTGGTTGCTGCCTATGTGATATCATTTATCATGTGCCATCTCATCCTTTTTCAGCTCCACATTTGTATCGCCTGTAAATTAGAGCACTGTATTAGTTTGTGTAATTATATACTACTGTAGTCTGTATAGCTACTATCAGGTACCCTTGATGTGTTGCTTTGTTTAACTACTACTTATTGCATGAATCTTTATTACATCCTACTTTCTTTTTAAACTAACTTATTTCTGCTAACAGGGGAAGAAAGGAGCAGACACTCAACTCAGAGCTTGGAACTCTGGTGGGCATGCACTCTAAACTTGAGCATATACCTGATCATAAATCATGTAAGGATTTGAAGTTTGCTTAGATTTAGTTGCTGCAGTGATCATAAATCATGTAGCTATGGAGGCTGGATGTTTAATTATACCATGTTGTCCTATAAATAGTCTAGATCACATTTTCCTATACTTGACACATTTTCCTATGTACAGTCTATTACTAGTTTGTCTTAAATTGTAGTTCATTTGACTTTTTGATCCCAAGTTTGACCACTCGTCTTATTCAAAAATTTGTTCAAAATATCATTTCTTTTGTTGTGGCTTGCTTTATTAATAAAAGAACTTCGAGAACGACCTAAATTTGACTATGTTTGCTCAATTTTTTTT
>CM041645.1:4293194-4331722 GCA_023333625.1 Bothriochloa decipiens | reverse complement strand
AAAAAAAAGTCTAAAAATTAAACATTCTAGTTAATATCTAAACATCTTACACGACATATGAGATGTGACTAGCATGAATGCAATATTCATTAATGCTACGTGCATTCATGCTAATTGCATCTTATGTTTTTTATTATGTACAATTTTGAGAACACATTTTTAGACATCAATTAAAAGGTCTAGAAACTTTCTAGTTTTTCTTTATATTTTTCTAATTTTACTAGAGCTAAATCTATTTTTTGGAAACCTTTAGATATATTTTTAAGAGCTCATTTTGATTCGTTGTACCCAAAACTATCACTATAATTTCTGTGGTTTAATAATGTTATTAAGTATTTATCAATTTTTTTTACTAAAAAGGACAAACTCAACTTGAAAACCACTTCAAAACAGGGCAGGGATCGAGATGATTTGTATGGTTAAGATGGTTTGATGTTTTAGATAAAAATTAGTACATGATAGTTCATGGTGATAAAATGGTAACCAAATGACAAAGTTGGCCCATGTGTGTAGGCCGGAATTGACACCCTGTTTATAGCCTATTTACATGATGGCTTTTTTTGCAACAGATGTTTAATATAACCATAACTCGATGTTATATGTCAAGAAATCATGCCACTTTTAAATGAGTATCTAATGTAATAGTCTTCCATTGACTACTATATTATTATAGCATGTTTACATAATGGTTGTGGCATGTTTTCTTCATGCTAAAATTAATTTCTTTAATTTTTATAAATTAATAGGTTCATGATTTGGTTACGAAGATTAATGGTTGTGACTATTATTTAGCATTTTAGGGAGAATTAGTATTTGTCATAAAACATATAGGTTACGAAGATTTCTGCTAGATCTTAGTGATCAACACATAATTTTTTGTTATAAAGTCATACTCACACCAAAAAAGAACCATCGTAAAATAGAATGATGACTTAGCGACAAATTTAGCTGTCGTCATGAGAAAATCCTTGTAGAAAGTCATATCTCTTGTAGTGTGGACATCCCAGTGCACATTCCATAAGATGCAATAAATCTGACCTTTCATCTAAGATCAGCCCAGATAAAGGAGTAACATCACAATCACAGCTAAAACGCATTATAATCCAAATACCTAAATTTACAACATGATTCCGAATTTATAAGAAATGTAGTCTATACCACATAACCAACATCAGAGTCATATAGCGGAATTCTTTAAAATATCATTTTGAAAGATAAACATTGCATGGAATGTGTCACTCCCATGTAATACGGGACATTATGTGTGAGATGGGATTTGTTTAAGAATATATTTGTAGGACCCATATCCTTTATCTAATAAATTTTGTTTTAATAAATTTTTATCTAATAGGATAGGAAGGTTTTAACCCTTTCTCTCAATAGATTTGGTTATTACTAAACACAAAAGTAGCTTGCTATTTATACTGTGATTATGGATAATCATAGATAGGTAGTAATTGTTAAATTTAGCAAAACTACAATATGTTATATCTAATGGTAAAGTTATTTAGGTGGTGAGATCTGATATTACTTTACCAAGAGGAGAAAGTATAGAGTGTTTTTTTTGTGACCTCTGTTTTTTTACTAAATGAACAATTCATAGGTATATATATTATATCTATATGTCAGGAATTGCGTAATAACATTGAAGGACACAAAGATGATGAGTTAAAAGAAAAACACATTGAGAAGACATGTGTTTAAACTTTTGGAACTACAAAATGAAGAGGTGGTTTAATTATTTCCAGTGTTATCCTAAAGAAAACATATCTAGTGCAAACCAACCTCTCCATGCAGATCTTGCAAACCAACTGCGGGGGAGAGGTGGGAGGGAGGATTTGTAAAAGTGTGATTAGGCACTTTTGCAAATCCCTCCTCCCACCTCTCCCCGCAGTTGGTTTGTACGGTTTGCATGGAGAGGTTGGTTTGCACTTGATATGTTCCATATCTTAAATGTTTAACAGTAAATAGACAATCAATTAATGTTTAGGTATTATTCGGCCAAAATAGCCACTTAAACAGGCTAGATGACCATTTAAGGATAAATAGTCAACTAACCAAAAATGACAAGACACTATGAACATTTAAACGGTGTGTAAATGGGCTAAATGATCGTTTAGGTAAACAATGGTTACTTCACAAATGTTTATGTGCATATTGATGAGCTTTTTCACACTTACTCCTATAAAGTTAAGACCCACTAGCTTACTTATTTAGCTTCTCCTTAATACATATCATCATCCACTTCCTTCTCTCCTATCCTTGCAAATCAGTTCTACTTTCATTACCGTTAGATGCTTTGTGTCCTATAATCTCCTCATCATCCACTAGCTCATCTCCTCCACTTCCCATTCTGTATTTGGCCAATGCATGCACATCATGATGTTATAACCGCTAGAAGCAAAGATGAGAGCAGTCTTGACATTATTTAGCCTCTCCATAATTTGTCTTAGTTATACCATAGCAACTCAAGGCTATTTACATCTTATAATATTATTGTTATTGTGCAAACTATATAACATGTTTCATCCATTCTACCTAACAATTCTTTTAGAAAAACTTATCATGCCACTTCCTAAATTCCCGCCGCAACACGTGGGGTATATATTGTGGCAGAACCTCCTAAATTATATAGTCCACACACACCTATCATTGTCCCGAAGACCTTTGACAGCCATGCATGTGTTCCATACAACCTAGAAAGCCCTTTCGGGTGCCCTGAAAGGACCCCGATTAAACCATATTTTATACTCATACCAGGATCAATAAAGGAGTAGCTGCAACATTACAATATTTGTTACAAAATAAGAATCAGAGTGCAAAGAAAAGATAAAAGTAAATTTACAAATTATAAATAAGTTATCTTTTATAAACTTATCTTCAATTGCGAAAGCAGAGTAGAACTACAGAAAATAACTTAGGTAGAGCACCTAAGCTGAGAGAGGAAAACCAGATCACGCCGAGCCCACCGACATAACCTTGGTTCGAACACCAATTAGAACCTGCAATAGGGGTTCAACAAACCCTGAGTACAAAAGTACTCAACAAGACTGACCCGACGAAAAAGAGGGGTGAAGACTCAGGAAATGCAGGCTAGAGGGACAAGGTAGGGCTTGCAAGAGATAAGAATTTTTGCAGAAAAGCTCGACAGAAAATAAAGTTGTCTTGCTCTAGCTTAAGATTACCAACAACTCCATTCTTAAACCTTAACCATCATTCATGTTGTTACTACGATGATGAACACCGATCGAGTTTTCTTCTCCGAGAAGCAATGACGATTCGAATTCATTTTTATATACCCAGCTGGGACCGAGGTCACTGATATACAGGAGACTCTAACTCCTAAGCATATCAATATACATGGGACTCTCAACCCCACAAATATACCACACCATGTGTGGGTGGCTATCTAAGTCTCGATATCACCAATTCACCATTGAACGGGACCTAGGGCATCAACAGACAGAAACACTACAAAGGGACTCCTTTCCCAATGTAAGTTACCCGTCCGGACTCGATTTATTAAGTACCATTATGATTCCAACAAGTGAAGCCAATCTCATCTTTTTCATTCTTTTTCTTTTTGAAAACCTACTAATTAAGCAGGGCTAAGCATAACTACGCATTTTTAAAAAATAGGTAACAAGGAATATGGAAAATAAGACAGGTAATGCAATTAGTAGGTTATCACTCAACTCCTAGTACTTAATGCAATATTTCATAACTGAAGCGATAAAACTTTTATAAAATTAAGGAAAGGTTTAAATGTATCTGGGGCTTGCCTTGATGGTCGGGGTAGACGATTTCAGGCTCTGGATCAACACCCAACTCCTGATTCTGTTCTTCCTTGGATCTGGTTCGGCAACGTTAAACTCTCCATTAACGAAAGCTACGCGATATCATATGTTTCAACATGATGGAATAATAAACATAATGCTTGATGGATGCATAACCAGATTAAGAGCTTGAGTATAACTTTTTTTCATAATAAAGTTACAAGCCAACAAAGCTTACTAAGTTCATGAGGATTAACTACTTCATTAATGAAGTTCATTAGGCACATGAAATAACATTGATTAAGCCCTAATGACATGATTAAGATAAGCGCAAACAATTAATTAAAGTGCCAAAGGTCATTAGGGTTAATGACCTAAGGTCATCAATCAATCCCAAAGTCAAACAAATACTATAATGATAAAGCATGATTAAAGGGATTAATTAATTTATTAAAAAGCATAAAATAAGGGCATAAAACTAAAGTTGTCTAAATGAGCTCAAAATTTTATTTTGAAAAGATCTTGGTCCAACTAGATGGCAAAACAAATTTTAGAGTTAAAAGCTAATTATTTTATTTATTAAAAATCATTGAAGATGCATTTTTCAATTAAAAGGGCTAATTTTAACTTATGTAAAAAGTACTCAGAATTGGCATTTATATTTTTTCTAGGTAGAGGACATTATAAAGAGCATACACATAAATTCTCATAATTTTTGGAATAGTATATGATTAACTATGATTTTCTAAAGAAAAAGACATTTAAAATGATTTTCTGAAAAAGAAAAGGAAAAGGAAAATTCCTTTCCCGACGTTGACCGCGGCGGCGCGATTTTGACCGGCAAAATCTCGCCAGCAGTGAGGTCTCCGACGGCGCGGTTGGCACCTACGTGCTCTACACGACGAGGCGATGCAGATGAGGTAGCTAATGCGGCGGCGGTGGCACCAGGGCGTGACCGGCGACGGCCATGGCGGCACGGCGGCGCGCGGCTACGGCGGCAAGGCTCACCGGAGCCTTCTCCGGCGACAACGAGCACATGGACTCACCAACGCATCAACGCGGTCGCGATACGCAAGAAAACTAGGCCAAAGCGGCACCAGACCGGCGCGGCTTACGTGCATGGCGGCGGCGGAGGAGAGCATCGACGACGAGCGCACACGCCGGTAGCTACGGCGCTGTAGGAGTGAAATTGAAGGCATGGACAGACTCAGGAGCTCACAGCGGGCACGACTGTGAAGAAGATGAAGGAAAATGACCAGCGACGGCGGCGGGCGACGGTGACGGACTCGCGGCGGTGCTGAGGTCGGTCGTGAAGAAGACGACGGTGCGCGGGCGATTCGAGCGACGAGAGTGAGCACCAGCTGGCTCAAAAGAAGTGCAAGGGTGAGGCGAAGCACTGAGCAAGAGCAAGCAGGTGACGATGGTGCGGTGGCGGCGAATTTTGCCGACGGATGGAGGTCGACGGCAAAGGCGATGGCGATCGGAGAAAGGAAGAAAAGCGGCGGCCGGCTCCGTTATTTATAGGAAGGAGGTGAAGCACGGGTGGGCGACATGCAGGCGAGGAGTTTTCTAGCGACGAGTGCGCGTTGGCGATGGCCGGCAAGCCAGGATGGCGAGGAGGACATCGTGACGCCGGTGAACAGAGGGGGAGGAAGACGATGCTGACGTCAGCATGCACTGTACCAGTGATGTCACTTTGGGATTTTGCAAAATTCTCTAGAAATTACATAGGAACTTGAAAATATCCCAAAATATCATTTGCACAATTTTTCAAGAGCTACATTTTTCATTTAATGAATCTTTTCAAATTCTAGCTAGTTTTTGAAATATGAAATAAAATTCAAATGAGGAACAAAACCCTAGAAATAAATATTTGAAATTACTTTTGATTTTTCAATAAAACTTGAAAATATTCAAAACTATGAAATGCTCAACTTTTCAATCCAAACATTTTTCATATACAAAGTTTTCCCAAAATATGTATAATTTTTGAATTATGGGTTTAAAATAAAAAGTGGACAAATGATGGAAAACTATTTTTTCAAATTCATTAGAAATTCTTTTTGAAAACTTGAAAAACTTTAAATACCATTATTGTAGCTCTTGTCAATTTCTACAAACCATATTTTGAGAGTATATCAAAATTACTTATATATTTTGAAATACAGAAAAAAGGTAAAACAAGCTTTTGAAATAAAGGGTTTTTGAAACCGAATTCAAACTCAATTTGGTTTCTAAATTAATTGGTTGGTCATTAGTGATCACAGACACCATCCAAGGACATTTTTAGGTCAATGACCCAATAGTACCCATGGTTGACCAAGTTGACTTTTGAAAAACATTTTTAATATTGCCCCAATTTGAATTTAAACTTGAATTACCCAACTTGAAGCAAGTTTTGGGAATCCAATTCCAAACTCAAACTTGGAGCCCAATTTTTAATTGTTGCTCTTGAACTTATCCCCTACACATGACTCAAGTGTAAAGCATGACTTTACACCTTAATCTATATAGGGCATAAATCAAGGATTGAAAGTGACATTAAAAATTAGGGTTTTATGATTTCATGTCATTCATCAGATCAAAAACACAAACAACCTAAGGAAAGTAATTTTTTTTTAGTTGAGACATATCAAGGTTGACCTAACATAAACATTAAGCAAAGCACAAGATAACAAGATAAATTTTAGGTTGTTTTATAAACTTGCAGAAACACTTAAAATGACAAAGAACTTTAAATAAACCCTAAACATCATCATTTCATGTATAAAACAAAGCATCATATAAAAGACATCATTAGAACATGAATGTATTTATGCCATGATGCTCAAAGATTATGCTTGATAATGCACATGATTAATATTTTAATTACATACTAACATCTGGGATGTTACATATATTCACCTAGTTTTTCAATGGAGGACAAAAAGAAGAAGGTATTGATTGTTATGAATAAAGAGAGACTCAACTTGATGATAATATTGAGGCCCCATGGAGACTATATACACAGTACATGAGGGACACATGAGGAAAACCCTAGACTTGGAGACTACACTAATACCCCTGCCTATTATACCTTAAGACCTCCTCTCAAATGCAACGCGAATGTAATGTCATTATATTTGGAGATTTGACACTATGCACTAGACTTTTTGAAACATTAAAGAGACAAATTGCATCCAAAATCCTAAATAGAAGATGTCATCGAAGTATGCAACTCTTGAATAATATTGATGTAGAAAATAAGCTCCTCCATAGGGGGTACTTCCATCACATCCATACTTCAACCTTCATAAAACGTTATATCAACCTTTTCAACTATGAACCTTGATTTGGAGACTTTTAAAAGCGACGATAATATAGATGTGTCAAATCAAGCCAAAGGAAGCATAAAGAGATCACTGCTGCAAGATGACACACAGTAGGATAGAATGGTGATGACGACAAAAAGATGACCATTGATCATGAAGTATAGCGAAATGTGCTATGAAAGAGACAAATATGGCATAGTTGCATCAACAATGATGATGATGATTAGCTAAATTGACAAGACTCAGCTAACCAAAAAAAGATTGGTTGATCTGTCCAAATTTGTGGATACACCCAGCTTGAATGAACTAGAGATGTGCTACTAGACTTGAACGTATACAAATTAAATAGGAAGCATAGGCCATTGACTTGAATGTAAAACAAAAAAAAAAATCAAAGATCAATGAGGTTGCCCCTAGGAACAGAGATCGACCCTCGTGGGGACTATACATAGAGTAGATGAGGAACACAGGAGGAAAACCCTAAGACTAAGAGATTACACTAATACTCCTAATTATTACACCATAATAACAATGATGTGTGCTTCCTCTCCTTTGTACATAGATTTGTTGACAGGAAATTAGCAAACTAACACAACGGAGCATGTATCTATGCCACGTCTGGTGTTTGCATTGAGGTTTGTATGATCTGTCACTACTAGTCAAAGCTTGATGTTAAGACAAACGGTTGGTCTATCTGGGGACGATTGTTGCTTATTCTTGTAGAGAATGCCTCAGTTTAATCGCCCTGGTTATAAATTTTTACAAATTTTGGGACGCCAAGATCAAGTGGAAGTGGCTTGAAAAATGATTTTGAAGGTGCTAAATATGGTAAATAGTGTACAGAACTAAAATTTGGGCTTAAGTTACCGTATACTATGCTTATTCAAGTTGGGGTTAATCTTTATCTTTTTCTGACTATTGCCTATTAATCTTATATCATATCAAATTCTTTGTTTTCCAACCAGAACGCTGGTGGCTACCATGGGACTGTACAGCTCACATTTAGTTTTGCCGATATTTCCACGCTGCCCTGCATTCCGGTCCGGTCCAGGGGCAAGATCCTCCTCCAACAAACTATCAGTCCATCCCTAGGTCACTGGCCCGTTTTGAGCACCGCCTCCTTTACTAATTAATAAAGATATTGTTTGCTAAAAAAAGTACTGTAAAAGAGATATTGTGGTCACTAAAAATATCAATTGTTTTCTTATTACAAGAATCTTTATGAGCCTAAACTCAGTACACTGGGCCTTCCGAAGCTTGAGGAAGAGAACAGATGTCTAGTGATTGCCAATTAATGGATTGGTGTAGGGCAAGCCAAATGGTATGAGCTATGGTGCCGTGCTCCATGAGAGCAACCAAAAGCAGTCTATAGTGATTAAACTATTTACTATGAACTGGCTAAAATATTGTAACTATATCTATAATGTAGTCTATAGCTAAAGTCAACCATAGGTGTGAGGTCTCCTCAAGGTCAGCAAAGGTGCCAACGTAGCTTTCTCCCTAGGCAGACCCAAGACCTGGCTAGTCTGGGCCCTTGCCTGAGCTCCTTTCTCGATAATTTATAGGGCCTAGTAGACGGTTTATTAGCTTAGTGTGATTTATTTAGGCTAAAAGCTATGTACCAAGAGATTATTGTTGCCTCGTTCAAACAGTTGTTTGTTGCTGGGTCCGCCTATGGCTTTCTCTGTTCTCATTTTCTATTAATATAAGGTAGTATTCAGTAGTATTCAGTACAAGCTACAATTCGTAGATGGAGCTGTTCAACTGTAAATGACAAGGAGCTATTTGACTCCGTATGACCACGCCCAACATTACGCGATGACTCTTTGATCAAACAAATATTACGCATTGTGAATACATGGATCTATTTATTATTCCTTCCAGGTGAGATAGACGTCGTCCAAGCGTTGACTCTGTGACTTATTACTGTCATGGACAGCTTAGTCCATGACTTATTATTGTTAAAAAAAATGTCCGGACAGCTTAGGGTTATTTAACTTAGTCTGTATTATGGTGATTGTGATACCAAGTCTTCGCTTTATTTATTTACCAACATTGAGATGTGGCAGCATATTATGCATGCCGTAGGGTTACACTCCCACAGTTGGTTATCGTGTGTTTGTGGTGTGTGAAGTACTAATTTAATTTTATGCTCTATAGAAACTTGTATAATAAGGAACCAGTCCTCTCGACAGCATTGGAACGGTTAGGTTTCTAAATTGCACTCTCTCTTTTAGAAACTATATGTAGAAACTATACATTGGACTGCTCTAAGATAAAGAAATCTAAAGCGTATCATCGTTATTGCCTTGAGGAACCAAAACTAACTGTCTTATAATAATATACAGAGAGAGAGAGTGAGGGAGAATATACTCTCTCCGTCCCAGAAAACATATAATTCTCGTTTTTTAAAGAATCAACGTTTTTAAATTATCGATAATTATATATTAAAATATATAAATATTTATATTAAGTAATTAGTATCATCGGAA
Source organism: Bothriochloa decipiens (assembly GCA_023333625.1). Lineage (NCBI taxonomy): Eukaryota > Viridiplantae > Streptophyta > Magnoliopsida > Poales > Poaceae > Bothriochloa > Bothriochloa decipiens. Next base: position 4,322,143 of record CM041645.1, on the reverse strand, counting down.
AGATCTTTAAGTTTAATTTTTTAATAAATTTATTTTGAGACAAAATTTTAATATTTTTTACTATAAATTTGATCAAAGTTGATATAGTTTAACCAGCACGTTTCTCACAGTTGCAAGTTTTTTTTGACCAAAGAAGTACTCTGCGGCTAGCTACAGAATATAGCTAAAATATCATATTCTGTAGCCAGGCCGGACCGGCGCACCTGGCTGAGCTTTGCCGATGGTCACGGCTGCGGCTTCGGTGTCTCCTTTCCGTGTCTCGATCTGTGTCTCCAGAAGTATGGACGGTATCCATGCTTTCTATTTTTTTTTGACAGATGGCCTCTTTTACTTTCCATCCGCATCACGTCACGAGGAAATAGAACCGCCGTTAGCCCATCCGCTTCGTCGTTCCTTGGCCACCGGTTGACCTCGAAGCGTTGCAGGACGGGATACGGAACGGACGCGCCATCGGTCGAGGTCGAAGGTGGCGGCCCCTTCGTTGTTATCGCCATGGACGCCGCCCGGAGAGGTCTCGGACGACAATCTTGGTGACCCCAGGTGGATCCTAACGACGTGCGTAGATAACCTCGAGAGCTCGAAGCAGATCCTCGACGCCGGCGACGAGTAGGAACTCGCGTTTGTTGATGTGCATGGTGGCAGCCACCGACGGGATCCTGAGCACCGTCTCCGACTGTGATGATGCGCTTGGACCTGTCGGCCGTCGTACAAGCGCGCCTCCACCACGGTCCCAGAGCCCCCGGAGGCGGAACGGCCTTGCCATGGCCAGGTTGTAGCACGACACTAGCACCATGTCCTATGCTGGCTATGAGGGACGAGCATGGCCGCGAGCACCATGTCTTATCAATTGCTCAAAGGTCAAGCTTCTAACGCCATTGGGGAGCACGGAGCAAAGCAGGAGCACCAACGAGTTGAGAGGCTGAGAGAGGAAAGCAGAGGGAGACGGAGTAGGCGGACGGTTCCGTTTTCTCGTCGTGCGGCGCGAACGGAGGAAAGAGCGGAGGGAATTGGTGAGGCCCATCTCGGGAGGAGAAGGAATGAAAGGCAAACACGTGTACGGAGACACAGAAGGGGACACGCTCAAGAGCTTCAGCCGATGGTCACCGCAATTATTGATTCCTTCATGTGCGCCTGCAAGTAGTAAATGTATGCATGCATGAATGGAGTATTTAATTATAGTAGATACTGTAGTATTAGCCATACGATTTCACATCGATTTGCGGTATATGCATCTCGAAACTTCCTCCTAGTATGGTAACTGGAGGTATATTTTATTTTCGTAAATATTTCCATGATTTACTAAAATATATGATGTCTCCTTTGATTAGTTACGATAATCTCTAGTTACCATAATTTGGTATCAATTATATTAGTATTTACGAGAATCTGCAATGAGAAATATTTACAAAAACTAATTCAACTTAATTTAAATAAATAATTCAAAGCAACAAAGCAAGCAAATACATGGTAACTGTAATTATTTCAAGTTACGAGAATTGCGATTACGAGAACCATAAAATAATTACGAGAATACCGTGACAATGGTTACCATATAGTAATGACGAGAATTTGAGTTTCTGGATACGAGAATTACATGAGCAGTCAAATGGTCCATGGAACTAGTTACTGTAATATTGAGACCATTTTACCGTAAGATAGATACGATATTTCAAATGGTACATACTGGGCGAATCAATCATTCATCTCAATATCACGAAATGGTACCAAACCGCTTCGATAATTACATGTTACAGAAAAGAGGTCTTCTGAATGTTTGAATCTTTGACGCAGTACCATCCACAACCTCTGGCCTTGGAAGATGGGAGAGTTGGACCTTTGAATCCATGATCTATGCACCTGTATTTACAGGAAAAAAATGATTCAGGGAAGATAAGAAAGGGCGGGACTTGCACTAGTAGAACAGCTGGATGCTTTATGCATTCATCTACTTACGGAAGGGGGAAAATCAAGACAAACCAGAAAAAGAAAGGAAAATTGGAGGCGGAAGTGGCTGAATATGTGGATCGGAAGAAGAACTGACCTGTGACCATTCGTGGGAAGGAGTCAGGCGGCTCGTATTCGCCAGCGTCGACAATTCCATTGCGGCCGGGCGGCAACACTCCTGCAGCCTGTGACCGTCGTGACGTCGTAGGGGAGAAAGTCTTGGAAGAGTTAGCTGGCGAGGAGGCTCAGGCGGCGCAGGACCTCCAGACCGAGTGTCCCGAGGCTCCGGCGGCGCAGCGCCTGGTCCGCACGCCCCAGGATCGCCACCGCCTACCTCCGTTCGTGGGGTCCAGACCACCGTCGGAGTCGGGGTGGGTGACGGCTGCCAGGCCGCCGCGCTCGGCCGTCGTCGGAGTCGGTGTGCGGGACGGTTGCCGCGGCCTCTGCCGGGATCTGGGTGGGGGAGGGTCACCGGGCCGCCATCGGGGTCGCCAGGTCGCCATCGGGGTCGCCGTCGTCGTGGCCGGAAGCCACTGCATCTGGGCTTAGGGTCCTTCGGCCTCACACCGCGAGCCTCCTTGCCGCCGATGTGCATGATGCCGTCTTAGTTTTCCAAATTTACTTTAAATTTCACCACCTAAAATTTCTCATCATATCAAAATATAAATATAAATAAAATAAAAATTAATTATACAGTTTAGTTGTACTTTATAAGACGAACCTTTTAAACCTAATTAATTAATATTTAGATAATTATTATTAAATAAAAATAAAATACTATAATACTACACAGTAGTTAATAGTGAATTTGGGGCTGCCCGAATCTGGTAACTAAACATGGCGTAGGAAAATGAGAGAGACGTAGGGAGAAGGTAAGTATCGAGGAGCAATAAATGAATTTTGCCTCATTTGATCCCAGTCAAAGCCGGCTGGGATTTACGAGAGAGAGAATTATTGTCGGCTACGTGACTGGCGCGCAGGTTAGTCCGCTGGGTCGGTGGACTGGCTATAAAATATAATATTTTATAGCCACAGCTACAGTGAAATAGATATATATATATAAAATGAAATAAAATCCAAATATTCTATTCTCGACTTACGACTTGACTGGAACATAGGAGAATTTGCCATGAGGCCCATGGCACAGACTACGTGGGCCACTGGGCCTACATAGTACATAGCACTATCTCTAGTGAAAATCATGGTAAAGAAGCATTTCGATGGAAATGCACTCTAAGAAAAAGAAAATTCAGGACCCGCAATTAATACCCCAAAACTGAATAAGGAGTTTGCCAGCCAAAAGTCTGTATGATGCTTGGGGCGGAGATCTTGCCAGTTACAATTATTCATCTGAAATGCTTCGGATGCCTACCAGCTTTTGTCCCAGGACCCCAATACTTCTCAGGATTTGGCATGAATCTTGGCCTCTTCCGAGTGACTGAGGCCTCAGGTACTCTGGAAAATTTTGCCTGACAGATACTCAAAAAAGGAAATAATGAAAATGTTAAATGAGGAACAAATATTAACTCCTATTTTTCTAAATGTTTAATATAATGGTAAGAAGAGCATTTTGGTTCATCAAACATGTCAAAAACTGCACATAACAAATATGACTTGGGCAAAATTACTAGAGGAAACCAGAATCAAGAATAAGAAAAATTTCAATTCCAAGAATTTACTCCTAAAATTATCTTTCAGAAATCTAATTAAACATGCAGAGAAGCTGTGCAGTCAGCTACAAAGCTCTTAGGTCAGCTCAAGCTTAACTGTGGCCACTATGGTTAGTATTACTTTTGAGAGGCAACATGTACCTAGACCATTGGGCATTTGAGGGCGTGCATTTTGATTGATGCTGTTCTCTGCCAAGTCAAATAGTTGGCCGGCCAAACTTTGGTGACCAAATCGGCAGCCCAAGAATCTGCCATGCATCGGCCAGAAAATGAACTAGGCAGGCACGGACAACAATCCAAACGAGCCCAGCCCAGGGGCAGCCCCTCAAGACGAGCAGCCAGCCTGAGTTAGGCTTGTCTGGAGTACTGATCCCTATACTTGATCACTAAACAACTCTCTCAATTCCCTGACCACATTTTTTCATTCCCTAACCCACCATTTCTCCTAAGACACCAGCCACCAGGCAGTTGCCAATTTGCCATGGCACCTGCACTTCGAGGACAAGGATGGCTACAAACTAATGTAGATTTTCTACACTTTGTTCATAAGGGGTTACTAATATTTTGACTAGCCAGATTTACTAGATCTTCTACAAAAAGCATGTCACCCCAATCCTAGTCTACTCGCCTTCTAAGGACCCAACACCATTAATGAACCAAGTTCAAAATATGCAGCTTAGTTATTCCATACAGGGTTGCTGCTTTTGCATAATAACCTTTTTCACGCAATTTTCAAAGAAATGATGAAGAACTGTGTTTTATCAGCTACCTGCAATTTAGGCTCTTGGGTAAGTATCACATTGCCTGGATGATTTCCAGGTCGATGTTTAACTGGGTGAAGCTTGACCTGCAAAACAAAGTTACCAATCAATCGGCCAAACATGACTGATTAGCCTAGATAAAACAAAGAAATGCATCATACCCAGCATCGCATGATGTCCCAGATCACTGACATTGGTGCGTCTGTTTTAAGAGCTAGTGGATCCACATGACTTCCTGATACTTCATACCCAGCATTTCTGACAGCAGATTGTAACATAATCATGGTCGGATTAGTGCACTTCAGAATTGCACACAAATTGTGAAGACTCACAAATAAGGGTGCCTCCAGCAATTCCTGCATGAAAACATGTGATGTCATTCATCAATCCACAAGTACCATAAGTATCTATGGAGCTATAAGTCCATAGATGTGAAAATGTTTACAAGTACATTTAGTAACTTGGACTAAAAAGTAAAAAAAAACATTCTTTATTTCAGTGCCTGATATTGAAAGGAAAAAATAGTATCAGTCATCATAATTCGTAGCATTTGTGCAAAAAAGAATTAAAAGCTTGACCTTCAAGGACACTTCAGTTTAGCTCTTTTTTAGGGCATTGTCGATTAGAAATTCCAACAGGACCGAGAGAGAAACACCCTCACGATTTTTATATAATCAGCATGCTTCATTTTTCTTTGTAAAGCATATCTCATCTAATAGAATTTGCTACAGAAGCTAATGAAACTATTTTAAGTCACAAAAGTGATACTAGACAGTAGACCCAGCTGACAGTAGACTCTAAAGAATCAAGAAAGAGGATATGTGCCTAGCTCCTTTTATATGTCAGCTGTATGCTTTTAATAGATAAGTATAAAGGAAAGGAGAAGAGCAAATATTACATTCTGACCATAATCTTTGAGATATTTGTACTAGAATTTGGTGGAGAAACTGACAGCCTTGGGGAGTGGACCAGGTGCAATAGGAATAAAGAACAGGAATAAGCGATCCAGTTCATCTAGGCAGATGTTTAATAGTGTTTCAGTTTCTACAGTAATATCTAACAGAGGCATACCTAGTTCAATGATGGCTCCATATGTGAGGAATAAGGGAGGAGACTGATAGAGGGATTGTCTCAGATTCACATGTATTAATTGTAGAATGCCAGTTGCTTTAGTTGAATCAATGTAAGACAAGAAGATGGATTAGAAAATGATTGGTGGCACTCCTGAATAGGCTCAACATCGCTTAAACATATGTCCAAACAGTGCAAAAGTCATAAATCCTAACTGGGCCAACAACATGAGCTACTTCATGAAAGGCAAAACAGAATGTTCAGCAGCCTTTTGTTTCCTGAATCGAAAATGACATATTTGATAGACATGTGGTCATACAGCAAGAAACAATTTTTTGGCGCCTTCGAATAAATAAATGTTTTTCATTCATCCAATAAATGAGTAAATGACACAAACTGGTGTCCAGGTGGCAGTTATCCCCATAAAAGTGTATCATATGTTGTCAAAGATTTATGGAGCTTGAAAAACATAGACAAAAATTATCATATGGTGGTGAGCAAGCAGCAGGTAGTGATTTTTTTTTCCCACAGAAGAGATCACCTACATGGTCAGGCAATAATACAAGGAAGCATTCCATGTCAAGAACAAAACAAAACAAACTTATGTATCAAGAAGGAATGTAGCTGGACAAGAATTTCCTGGTACATCTACAGATCTACCATCCATAACAATATAACATAGCCTATTCTATCTAACACCAACTTACAAGATCGATCGTTCCAATTTTCCCATCTATGTCACTTGCACTGTGTACAGCAGAAGAAAAGGGCATACCTCTGAGACTGACGTTAGTATAGCCGAAATTTTTTGATAAGCTGGATATGCTTCTCTCATAGCATGAATATCTGATAATATTGAGGTAGCCCATTTCTTATCATGTATTGGATCACTCCAAATAGGTCCCCCCATAACAAATTTATGGCCACATTCAGAACATACTTCAGGCACGGTAGGGCAAAAATTTGGTACAGCAATGTTTCTCTCATCCTGGATCAAATGATTATTGTAGAGAAACACCGCACACCCAATAGGGGGGGTGACCTTTTATATATATAGCCTGGAAGGCTTGCAGTACATGTACAAGTTATAATGTGGTACTAATACAAGTCAGACTAGGAGTACAAGGCTAATGGGCTGTAAGCCTAATACGGGCTGTTATAATTATACTCTAACACCCTCCCTCAGTCTAAGCGGGAGTGTCACGAACACAAAGAGTGGACCTAAAGTCAGTGAATAACTGTACAGGTAACCCTTTGGTCATAATGTCCGCGAACTGATGAGACGATGGAACATGAAGCACCCGAACCTGTCCCAAAGCAACCTTCTCATGGACAAAGTGAATATCTATCTCAATATGCTTCGTGCGACGATGATGAACTAGATTGACGGTCACGTAGACAGCACTAACATTGTCGCAGTAGATGATCATAACCGAAGATATGGGTGCGTGGAGCTCCTGAAGTAGCTGACGAAGCCAACAAGTCTCAGCAACAGCGTGCGTAACAGCACAATACTCAGCCTCCGCACTCGAACGAGAAACCGTAGTTTGTCATTTGGAGGACCAAGAGACTAAGTTGTCGCCGAGGAAGACACAGTAACCTGAAGTGGAGCGCCGAGAGTCTGGACAACCAGCCCAATCGGCATCAGAGTAGGCAGTCAAGCTGGTGATGCTACCTGTGCCAATGTGAAGCCCGGTGGACAGGGTGCCCTTGACATACCGCAGGACACGCTTGAGCATCACCAGATGAGGCTCTCATGGGTCGTGCATGAAAAGGCAAACCTACTGAACTGCATAGGCGAGATCTGGACAAGTCAGCATGAGATACTGTAGAGCACCTGCGAGGCTGCGGTACTGAGTGACATCCGCCACCTGAGCGCCGTCCGCAGCAGAGAGCTTGGCGTGAGTATCAACAGGGGTTGCCGTAGAATGACACTCAGCCATGCCGACACGCTGGAGCAGGTCCACAGTGTACTGGTGCTGAGACAGGAAGAGGCCATCAGCAGAACGTGTGACAGAGATCCCGAGGAAGTGATGAAGGTCCCCGAGATCTGTCATGGCGAACTCGGAGTGGAGAAGCTCGGTGAGGCGACGAAGGAGCTAAGGCGACGAGGCAGTCAGGACGATGTCGTCGATGTAGAGTAGCAAGTAGGCGATGTCGGCATCTTCTTTGTAAACAAAGAGGGACATGTCGGAGGTCAAAGCAGTGAAGCCGATCTGTCGGATGAAGCCAGAGAACCGCTGGTGCCACGCCCTAGGCGCCTGCTTGAGCCCATACAAGGACTTTTGCAGGAGACAGACGTGATCGGGAGCCGCCGGGTCGACGAAGCCAGGTGGCTGCTGACAGTAGACCGTCTCGGTTAGGTGGCCGTGAAGAAAAACATTCTTCACATCCAGCTGATGTATCGGCTAGGAGCGAGAAGCGGCGATGCTGAGGACGACCCGGATGGTGGCTGGCTTGATAACCAGGCTGAACGTTTCGTCGTAGTCGACGCCATACCACTGCGAGAACCCGCGAACGACCCATCTGGCTTTATGTCGAGCCAGAGAGCCGTCTGCGTGATACTTGTGCTTGAAGACCCACTTGCCGGTGATGACATTGGCGCGAGGCGATCGAGGAACGAGACGCCAGGTGTCATTGTCCATGAGCACCTTGTATTCTTCAGGCATGGCCGCGCACCAATTTGCATCGGCGAGCGCGGCACGAGTGTTGCCTGGCAACAGAGAAGCCAGGCCGGAGGCTGCCGCGGTGAAACCATACTGCTACACGGGCGATGGCAGGGAACCCGTCTGGGAACGAGTCGCCCGCGCAGGAGGCTCTGGAGCCGGAAGCGGTGCTGGGGCCGGAGGCACCACTGCCTACGGTGCTGGAGCCGCAGGTCCCTCCGGCGACGATGGTGGAGCCGGAGTTGACTGATGACGACTGTAGTGGATGCCGAACCGCTGCCGGACAGGGGCGACAGGGCCGGCTGGTGGAGGAGGCGCTGGAGCTGCGACCTGCCGAGGCACTTGGCGCGGAGCAGGGGCAACGGCGCTTGTTAGGGGAGGTGGTGCTGGAGCCGTAGCCTGCCGGGACGCCTGGGGCAGCCGGTGGGCAGCGCTGTGCCACAGGATGGCAGGGTCAAGTCCGATGGGGTCGCCAGCGTCCTCCAAGGCCCGTGTTTGCTCAACGCCCAAGGTGGACAGAGCAGGTGCGGGAAGTAAGTCCTGTAACAAAAAATCAAAAGAATCCGGTTGAGGCTTTGAGGCCGCAAACGAAAAGTGAGTCTCATCAAAAACGACGTGTCGCGAGATGATCTTGCGACTGGAGAGGTCAAGACACCGGTAGCCCTTCTGAGAAGGAGGGTAACCGAGGAAGACACACGCCGTGGAGCGAGGAGATAGTTTGTGGCGAGTCGTGGCACTAAGGTTGGGGTAACATAAGCAGCCAAAAACCCCAAGGATGGAGTAATCTGGCATCTTGTGGTGTAGAAGATGATAGGGTATACCATTATATTTGGACGAGGACGGCTGCCAGTTTGTGAGAAACACGGCGGTAGAGAGAGCTTCGACCCAATAAGATGGAGGCATGGCGGCATGAATCAGAAGCGTGTGAACAACATTGTTCACAGTGCGGAGCATGCGCTCAGCCTTGCCATTCTGAGTAGATGTGTAGGGGCACGAGGTGCGAAGTAGGATGCCGTGGCTAGCCAAGAAGGCGGCGGTGGCATTGTTGAGGAACTCGGTGCCATTATCTGCCTGAAAACAGCGTAGAGGAAAACTAAATTGTGTGTGAGCATAAGCAACAAACTGAACAATGTGGTCATGAACTTCAGATTTATGGCGAAGAGGGCACATCCAGCAATAATGTGTATAATCATCAACTAACACAAGATAAAATTTATAGCCAGAAATACTCGCAACTAGAGAGGTCCAAACATCACAATGAACAAGTTCAAATGGTGCTAATGTCTAGAGACCGAACTAGCAAACGGCAGCCTAGCATGTTTACCGAGCTGGCAAGCATGACGAATGCGGTGAGCTGCTTTATTACACTGGATAGCTGATAGTTTATTTAGAGTAGCGACGACAGCGGGTGCTGGATGACCAAGGCGGGAGTGCCACAGCTCTGGGGAGACGACGGCGACATGACAGCGAGGAGGCATGTGATGTGGAATGGTGTAGAGGTCCCCGTTGCTATTGCACCGAAGGAGATCCTTTACAGAAAAACCAGAGGCGTCAAACTCAATTGAACAATTATTGTTGCGAGTAAGCTGTGGAACAGATAACAGGTTACGGGTGAGTTGGGGAGCGACAAGAACATTATCAAGATGAAAAGGACGATCAGCTATTTGTAAAAGAGATGTGCCACAACTAAGAACAGGAATAGAGTGCCCGTTGCCGATCGTGATGGAGGACGGTGGCGTCGGGAGACGAGAAAGGAGAATACCATCGTTGGAGGACATGTGGGATGTCACTCCGCTGTCCATGACCCAGGAGTTGGACCCCTGAATCACCATCTGGTTGAGGGCGGCGATCAGGCTAGCCTGATCCCAGGATCCGTACACTGGGGGCGCAGAGAACTGGGGTGGCGTGATGGCAGTGTGAGCCTGATGCGGAGGCGGAGGCGGTGGGGGAGGCGCTGATGGCGCACCCCACTGCTGCTGCTGCTGAGGAGTCCACTGGACAGCCCAAGGGTTGTAGCAAACCCAAGGGACGGTCGGCTGAGGAGCCTGATGACCGTCGGAGACACCCTGAGGGGCGCCACGCTGTTGCTGGTTGCGCCCACCGCCGCTGTTGGTGCCGTTGCCGTTGCCGCCACGGCCACCTTTGCCCTTGCCCCCTTGCCCTTGCCACCAACTCCATGATAGGAGGCTGAAGAGAAGGTGGACTGGTAGGAAGGCGAGGTGCAAGAGGAGTTGGTGGAAGTGGCGAGCACTGATGACGAAACCTCTTTGCCCTCGCTGCAGAGACGAAGTTCCATGACACGGAGCATGTTGGTGGCAGACTTGAAGTCAGGAACCGACGACCTGTTGGCGATGATGTCGACGGTGGTGGCGAAGCGGGGATTGATGCCGTGCAGGAGATTGAGCACGAGCTGCGAGGGGGAGATGGTATGCCCGACCTCCCGTAGTGCATCGGCGATGTGCTTCATCTGTTGCGCGTAGGCGTCGACGGAGAGATCGCCCTGGGACATGTTGTGGAACTCCTGTCCGAGGACGATTGCTCGAGGCTCCTTGTTCGCCTGGAACAGGGCCTTGATGCAGACGTACAGAGCGCGCGTGTCTTGATCGGGCTCCATGGCAAGGTCGAGGACGGTGTCGTCGCAGGAGCCATACATCCAGCCACGGATGCAGGCGTCGGGCTGAGACCACGTGGGGTCAGCCGGGCGCGCATTCTCCGTGCCGTCGATGTGGCCGAGCAGCCCGTACTTGCCGCAGAGGGCGGTGAAGAATGCCTTTCACTTGGAGTAGTTGGGACGCTCGACGCTGAGGGAGATCGGAACGTGCTGCTTCACGTTGATGGCTGCATAGGCAGCGAAGAAGGCAGGGGCGACGCCGTATCCCATGGCGCCGGATGTTGATGACCCGAGGACGCCGGAGGTAGCAGAGGACTGCGACGATTCCGTCATGACGAACTGGCGCGCCTGATCGCGAGGAGCAGGGGCGCGGGTAGGCGGCGGCGCGACGAAGTCGGACGGCCGGGTGAGATGGCGGCCTGGGTGGTGCGACGAAGTCGAGCGGCCAGGTTAGCGGCGGACTGGGCGGCGCGACGAAGTCGAGCGGCCGGGGCGGCGGCAGGCGAGCGGCGGACCGGCGCGGCTGAGGGCGTTGGTGCGCGGCGGCGGCCGGAGGGGCGCGGCGGCCGGGGAGGCGGCGGCGGCCCTGTGGTGCGATGGCGCGAGCCCTAGAGGCAGGGCGCACGGGCAGAGGAAGCGAGGATCGTGATTAGATTGATACCATGTAGAGAAACACCGCACACCCAATAGGGCATATATATAGCCTGGAAGGCTTGCAGTACATGTATAAGTTACAATGTGGTACTAATACAAGTCAGACTAGGAGTACAAGGACAATGGGCCGTAAGCCCAATACGGGCTGTTATAATTGTACTCTAACAATTATGACATTAAAAACATGCGAGATAAATAAAAGAAGAGAAGAAATACTACCTTTGAATTAATTATTCCAATTTTTTGCAGGTGAAATGAGTTGCATCCAGTGCATTGGTAAACATGTGCCAAATTGAGGGGGTGAGCTTTTTACTGTACTAGCTGAGCTGAATATAATAGAGGAGATTGGTAAAGAAAAGTTATTAGATACCAAGAAAGTACCATCATAGAGAAAACAACACATCTACACCATAAAGAAAAGATTGTATCAGGAAAAGATGGAAGCAGGAGACAACGTGAAGATTCGCACAAAAACCCTAATTTAGAAATCCATGTGTACTGACACTATAGGAACTATGTAGCGCTTGTGACGGGTTGCATATGACTGCAAGACAACAAGAAAAATGTAACCGAGATCATCATCATGAACATACAGGAACACAAGAAATCAAGCTCAAGATCATTCATCATAAATACATATGGGGGCACAAGAAAACAATCCCAATACTTACCTCAATGCAGGCAAGAAGAAACCTCAGCGCCATCTCATGGCAGTGTTTACCTCTTAATGGATAAGAACCATACCTGCAGGTGCATATGGCAGTTAACATAAATATAGCTCCAGTAAGTCCTGCAGGTAGCAATTCATATTTAATTCTGAAACCGAAAATCTCACTTAGAAAAACAAACTTCTGCGTTTCCACCAGCAAGCACTGCCATGTCTGTAGCTGAGCACATCAAGATGCCCCCATCTGCTACACATTGAACCGCCGAATCAAGGAATGCAGCTGGCGATCCATAAGGATCAAGGTCAACCTGATTCAGCATGCATAGGACATTAGGACATAATTCAAATCATGTCAAACCATATTATTTCCTTATGCTTAAATCAGAATGAGCCATTTGCAGGTGGCAAATATGTGACAGGTACATTACATGATCTGAACAATTCACTCCTGTTAGTAAATGCCTCTGTCGCTTCCTTGTGGTACATTTCCACAGATTTAGTACTATGTAATCAAATATCTAAATCAGTCATTTGAACTAAAGAAATGTAAGTTCATCACCAAAAGCACTTCCATGATACACTGTTCCTAATATTAAACCTCCCTCCCTCTAGCGCAACCAAGAGCATTAGGCAGGATGGCCCCTTCTAGTTATTTTTGGTACAGGGGATTCAATAGACACTACATGGCTTCTCCTGTGCTTGTTTGAGTAATTCAGTTAGCTAGCAAGACAGACCAGTGGAAAACTGCAATTTGAGAGACTTCTAAAGGGTTAAAAATGTACATATTGAATTCTAAATTAGCGAACAAACTTTCAAATCAATCTGCTCCTTCTAAACCCACCAGGTCTTATACTATTATGTGGTTGTTCACATTACTGCATGCAATGTTTCTAATCCAGGCCAGGTTTTATGTGAACTAGGATTCCAATAACACATTGTTGTCCTATGTGCTGTGTGTTATTGATTAATGATCACCTAAAGATGCATAAATACTGTGCTGACAGAAAATAAATTCATGGTTAATAACCTATAGAAGGTAATCTAGAAAAACCTTGTCAAAACAGATTAGGAAAAAGGGTAGACAGGAAGGATAACAAGAGAAATTATCAACATTTCTATATGTGGGCATTGACTACTCAACAACAACAACAACAACAACATAGCCTTTTGTCCCGAGCAAATTGGGGTAAGCTAGAGATGAAACCCAAAAGAGGCATGGAAACAAAGAACACATAAATGATATAAGAAAAAAGATTACAGTTCAGGCACGTTAATTGCTAATCTCTAAGCGCTCCTATCCATAACTAAATCCTTAGGGATATTTCACTCCTTAAGGTCTCTCTTAACTGACTCGTTCCAAGTTAGTTTAGGTCGACCTCTACCTCTCTTTACATTATCTACCCGCTTTAAAACCCCACTACGCACCGGCGCCTCAGGAGGCCTCCGTTGGACATGGCCAAACCATCTCAACCGGTGTTGAATCAATTTTTCCTCAATTGGTGCCACCCCAACCCTATCCCGAATATCGTCATTCCGGACTCTATCCCTCCTTGTGTGCCCACAACACCATCGTAACATACGCATCTCTGCTACACTCAATTGCTGGATATGTCGCCTTTTTGTAGGCCAACATTCAGCACCGTATAACATCGCCGGACGAATCGCTGTTCTATAAAACTTACCTTTTAACTTCTGAGGCACCCTTCTGTCACAGAGGACGCCTGAAGCTTGACACCATTTCAACCAACCGGCTGAAATTCTATGCCTAACATCTTCACAAATGTCGCCATCCTTTTGTAACATCGATCCTAAATACCGAAAAGTATCCCTCTTGGCCACCACTTGCCCATCGAGGCTAACGTCTCCCTCCTCATTTCTAGTCGCGCTGAAATCGCACCTCATGTACTCGGTCTTGGTCCTACTAAGTCTAAACCCTTTCGACTCTAACGTGTGCCTCCATAGTTCTAACTTCCTATTAACCCCTGCCCTAGTCTCATCCACTAGCACCACATCATCAGCAAAGAGCATACACCAAGGGATATCATCTTGTATGTCCCTTGTGACCTCATCCATCACCAAAGAAAATAAATAAGGGCTCAATGTCGACCCTTGATTTAGTCCTGTTTTAATTGGAAAGTCACTGGTGTCACCATCACATGTTCGGACACACGTCACCACATCCCTGTACATATCCTTGATGAGGGTGATGTACTTAGTTGGGACTTTGTGCTTTTCCAAGGCCCACCACATGACATTTCTCGGTACTTTGTCATATGCCTTCTCGAGGTCAATAAAGACCATGTGCAAGTCCTTCTTCTACTCCCTATATCTCTCCATCAACTGTCGTAATAAGAAAATTGCCTCCATGGTCGACCTACCAGGCATAAACCCAAATTGGTTTTGGGTCACACTTGTCACTCTTCTTAGGCGATGCTCGATAACCCTCTCCCAGAGCTTCATCGTATGGCTCATCAACTTAATCCCACGGTAATTAGTATAACTTTGAACATCTCCCTTGTTCTTGAAGATCGGTACGAATATACTTCTCTATTCTCCATTCTTCAGGCAACGAGTATAAATTTATGCCCTTTGCTTGATGGTGGATAAATCTGACCGCTGAGATCAATCGCCCACCCTCGAAACGGCCATGGTTTAATTATAGGATTCATTGCCGATGCAGGTGCCCTTTGGATATTATCGAATTTCTGACATTCTTGACACCCTTTAAAATACTTGAAACAATGTTCGAGCATTGTCGGCCAGTAATATCCATTTCGCCTAGTCATCCACTTCATCTTGAAAGCCGACTGATGTGCCCCGCATACTCCTTCATGAATCTCGCCCATTAAACTCTTTGATTCTTCTTCACCGAGACATCTGAGCAAAACTCCATCTATAGTCCGATAATATGACTCGTTATCAAGGAGCACATACTTAATAGCCTGAAACCTTATACGCCTCTCAACCTTCTTAGATGGATTCCTCAGGTAATTGGCAATCTTCCTCCTCTAATCATCGGCATCAGTTGCTGATGCCAGCACTTCTTGGATCGGCTGGTACCCTGAAGCATGCTGTGCTAGCCGATTAGCCTCTTCATTGTGCAGTCTGGAAATATGTTCAAGGCAGAAATCTTTACACTTTTTCAATAATTGCCGACATCTCTCATAATACGAAATCAAAACTTCACTTCGGCATTCATACGCCCTAGCTAATTGATTAATGACCAACATAGAATCACCAAAAATTTTAACAGCATCGGCATGGATTTCCCTGAGTAATTCCAACCCTTTCAATAAAGCCTGATATTCAGCCTGATTGTCGATATAGCAGCAATCGGCAATGAGAATTCATATTTCTTCCCTCGAGGTGAAATCAATACAATGCCAATACCCGCTCCTTCTCCACACGTAGAACCATCAAAGAAAAGTGTCCATGGAGCAATTTTCAAAGAATTTACCATGCTGCAGTGCTGAGTAACAAAATCGGCCGTCACTTGCCCCTTGACCACTTTAGCTGATTCATAGCGCAAATCAAATTCTGATAACGCTAAAATCCACTTGCTGATTCTCCCACTCAGAATTGGCATTGATAGCATATACTTGACCACATCATCTTTGCATATGACAGTGCATTCGGCCGTCAACAAATAATGCCTCAATTTAACACAGCAGAAATATAAGCATAAGCATAACTTTTGAATGGCCGAATACCTGGTCTCAGCATCTATCAACCTTCTGCTCAAGTAATAAATCACACGTTCTTTTTCTTCAAACTCTTGGATCAGAGCTGACCCGATGACATCATCATCGCCTGATAAGTACAACCTGAAAAGTTTTTCGTGCTGAGGTGGAACTAGTACCGGAGGATTTATCAAATACTTCTTAATTTCTTCCAAAGTCAACTTTTATTCTTCTCCCCATACGAATTCCTGATCAGCCTTCAATTTTAGCAATGGACTGAAAGCTTTGATTTTTCTTGATAGATTAGATATGAATCTCCGAATAAAATTAATTTTGCCAATCAAAGACTATAGTTCAGTTTTATCGGTAGGAGCAACCACCTTATTGATGGCATCAATGGATTTCCTACTAATTTCAATACCCCCTCTGATGCACCATAAAGCCCAAGAATTAACCTACCGATACACCAAATGCACACTTATTGGGATTCATCTTCAACCCATGTTTCTTTGTGCACTCTAATATTTTCCGCAAATCATCCAGATGATTTTCGATGTCTCCAGACTTAACTACCACATCATCTATGTAAATCTCAACCAACGTGCCGATGTACTCATGAAAAATAAAATTCATAGCTCTCTGATAAGTAGCACTAGCATTTTTCAATCCAAAAGTCATGACTACCCATTCAAATAACTCTACATGGCCTGGACATCTGAAAGCAGTCTTGGAAATATCTTCCTCAGCCATAAATATTTGATTATAACCAGTATTTCCATCCATGAAGCTAATAATTCGATGCCAGCAGCAGCATCAATTAATAAATCGGCAACAGGCATTGGGTAGCCATCCATCGGCGTAGCTTTGTTGAGATTCCTAAAATCAATGCAAATACGAAGCTTCCTATTTTTCTTATAGACAGGAACCACATTAGAAATTCACTCAGCGTATCGGCATTATCGAATAAATTTTGCTTCAATCAACCTTGTTATTTCGTCCTTAATATCGGGCAGCACTTTAGGATTGCATCGGCGTGCTGGCTGCTGATGCGGCCGAAATCCTTGCTTGATAGGTAGCCGATGCTCAACTATTGATTGACCTAATCCAGGCATCTCTGTATAATCCTAAGCAAAATAATCTCTATATTCTTTTAATAAAATAATCAATTGTTCTTCACTCTGGAGATCTAACTTAGCGCTAGTAAAAGTTAGCCTCGGCCTATCGCCATTACCAATATCTGCTTCTACTAATTCATCGGCCAATGTAAACCCATGGCCCAGTTTTCCATCATCGGCGAACCTATCCATTATAATTCATCTTCAGAACCGACTGCTCGGATCAGTGGCAGCTCGTAATTAGCAACTCTAAGAAACTCTGTATCTCATGCTTCTTCTGATATGCACTTGGACCGTTCATAAGTTTTTGCCTCAGCCGATGCAATTATATAAGATGAATCACTAGGAACCACTTCAACCTTGTCCTCAATCCACTGCATGAGGCATTGGTGCATTGTAGAAGGAACGCAGCAATTGGCATGAATCCAATCCCTTCCTAAGAGCAGATTATAAGCACCCTTGCCGCTGATGACAAAGAACGTAGTCGGCAAAGTTTTGCTGTCGACGGTTAACTCAGCGCATAGTGCTCCCTTAACTGGTGAAATGTTGCCTTCAAAGTCCTTAAGCTTCATATCAGTCTTAGCCAAGTCTTGATCTCCTTTCCCAAGCCTTTGGAATATGACATACGGCATAATATTAATTGCAGCTCCTCCATCTATGAGTATCTTTGACACTGGCTGCCCATCAACCCTGCCTTTGACAAATAAAGCTTTAAGATGCTGCCTTTCATTATTGGTAGGCTTCTCAAAAATAGCCATCATTGGATCTAGCGTCAACTGAGCTACTTGTTCGAAAAGAACAACTTCCTCCTCTTCATCGGTAAGTGCTAGGAATTCCATCGGCAACATGAAACCCATATTGATATCTGCCAATGGGCCTCCATCCCTGCGCTTTGGCTGCCACACTTGAGATTTCGCCCTATGGGAGTTTTCTTCTTCATACAGATCTTCTTCTCGCTCACGCTGCATCCTCCTCTTCTGAGTTTTTGTCAAACCCTCAGGGCACCATTGATGAAGCTTTATTTTTCAGACAGGCTGATAACATTTTGTAGCTGAATCTTTATAGCTCTTGTTTGGACCTCTGCAGAATGTTGCCTCATCGAGAACCCTTACATTGGCCATCTCCTCGAGCTCTTCCTGATTCACCACGAGAATAATGCAGGGGTCATCGGATTACGGCGGCGGAGTATGACGAGCCGCCGGTGAAAGTGGCCCCTGATGGTTTTAGGGCGACGTCGGGGGCGGCGGCCCGCTCGGCCTTGCTGGGCGGCGGCGGCGAGCCCAAGCCGCCAGCGCGGCACAGGAGCAGCGGCGGCGCCGACGAGGAAAGAGAGAGCGCGACGGAGGGAGTGAGAGAGGGAGAACGCGAGGTGGAGGAAGGCGGTCAAACCCAGTGGCCGACAGGTTATCTGGCCTGGTGGGGGCCCCAGTTGACGATAGCTGCTCTACAATTGCAGTTATCCTATTTATTAAAAATATTATTTTTAAAGAAAAATCATGTCATCGATGGCCACATTTGCCTTCGACGTACCACGTCCCAGAGCATAACAGAGTCAGTACTCACAAGATTGCCTTGGCCATTTGCCTAACCGAAATTGATTGGATCAGTTCCATTTTTATAGTAGATTCAATTACCTAGAAAACTAGCGACCGATCGGCTCTCTTCGGAGAAGTGAGAACCGAGCAATTTGGTTTCGGTTTCTTTGTTCGGTTTTGGTTCTCTTATTTTTGCCAAGGGTTAAGGTCTGATTGGCATAACTCCAATTCAAGATAAAGCAACTTCACTTTAGAAATCTAGGTGGAGCTAGCTATAAATGGAGTTGGAGCTGTCTTTTTGAGTGTTTGGGTACAAAGATACTCTCAGCTCCATAATTGTGTTTTATCATGTGGGTTGGCCCACTTTGCCCTCAGAGTGCGACCCATATGACATCCTCATTCCCTAGTCGCTACAGAGGAACTCGGCCATTGCCAAAGGGGAAAGAGGGTGCGCCGCGGTAGGGGAGCTCTGCCCACTAGGATAGTCGGGGTAGGTCTTGGTCATCGTTGAGGAAGGCACCCGTCTTCTCCTCTAGGGTTAGGGTTGAGGGATGGATGAGCAGGGAAAGGAAGCGTAGAGGAAGGAGTCCAACCAGCAAGGAAAGGGAGCCATGAGGGCGGGCCTGCTTTTCCAAGGTTGGAGTGGAGGGGGAGGAGCCGGCGGTGACCAGTGGGGTGAGGGTGACGAGCCCAAACGCGACTAGCCTCACGAGTTTGTCACACGCGGAGGCGAATGCGTAGTATCGGGGGCTTCGTGGGATAAGGTGAGGGCAGACAGAAGAGAGAAAGAAAACAATTCGGGTGTGTAATCAGGTAGCAAAGGTGGGTAATTTTCTCTGAACTCCATGTCCAGGTCTACATTAGATAGTTCCAGAGTTAGAAAAGAGGCATTCTAAAAATTGAATTAGAGCTCCAATAACTCCATGGAGTTGAGCTGCTCTAATTTTTTTAGAGTTAGGTTGTTTAATTAGCTAGCTCTAGAGCCTGGAGTTTGGCTCTAGAGCCCTGCCAAATACCCCCTTAGTCAAAGAGCACAATGGCGGACAATGGTACATGAATGTCTCTAACCAAACCACGACCCAGAAGTGCAGGTGTGCACGCTTGCAAACCACACTAAAAAAACCGGGCCCAAAGGACTTAAACGACCAGGCGAGGAGCCAGGAGTTAGTCTAGAAACAGGCTGGCTGAGACACCATCGCCCACCACTACTACAAGCACAAAAGCCTCGAACATAGTCGCAACATCCTTCTTAACCTTGGAAGGGAGCAGACTCCAAGCTGAATTTGCAATTGTCCCCTTTTCAACCATTCCCATAATCTAAGATGCAGGACGAAACTGGTGATACGGAGGCTAAACCCAAGCAAGCCATTGATCTTGGTGGTGCACACGACGCGCCAAGCCACTTTGCAACGACCCACCGACCGTCTGTCGAGGAGGAGAGGAGGAGCCTTGCCAAAGGAATGTGCGACACACTTGCCGCGTGCAACTAATTAAAGCCTAATAATGTTTCCCAACATGTATGCTTCGGGCTCCCAGCTTTTCAGAGAACGTTGGCGATTTGTCTCAGCTTTTGATCAGGCATCCGGGATGCACACACCTGCATTGGTGAAACTGGATGAGACCAGGCCACGTTCTTGACAACGCGTCCAGGAACGATCCGTCGAACCGCGTCCAAATTGCCTCGAACGCGCGGGGAGTGACGAGGAAAATAGTCCATCGGCGAATCTACCATGGCGAACGCGCGGTCAATGCCTTCCGGCGTCGGATGCACTGGCCACGTTGGAAAACACGAGATCGATGTCCCCCCTGCAGATTTCGATACGTCTGCATCCTGGGAAGCCGCAATCCAACACCGTCGGGCACCCAGGTTATGATCCTCTACCTAGCTCACGACGAGCGAGGCGACTCTAGCGTTGACCAACTCACGCACAGCGGCACAGCTCCAACACCAATCTCGGGGAAGCACAATGAATTGAAGCAGCAGCGTTGCGGCGCAGCTAGCAGGTGTGCCCAAGCAGATGTCCCCGGTCCCCCCACCGGCCGGCTGACTCCAGCGCCGCCATCGTCATCGTCGAGTTCAACGTCCCTTGCAGCGCACCCCTGCATGGCCCTTACTGAGCTGCCGTGTGGCATGTGCCAGGAGGGCTGTGGGGTTTGTAGCCATCAGTGGAGTGGCGTGGCCAGTCGCCCGGTCGCCATCCGTTGTCGTCGGTGCCGCAGCATGCCTAGGACGCTTGCATTCTTTAGCGAGATGGTGTAAGCCATGTTAGCGCAGACAAGGACGTCGTGGCAGCTGGCAAGTCGCTACTCGGTGCGAGTAGATCAAACGACGGTTGAAGCATCTGCAGCAAAGCTCCGCGGGGATCTTCCTTGTAACCATAAGTGAATAATTCCTTAGAGGTGTATCTGGAACCCAGATTGGTTCCCAGGGGTTGCTTTCATCTTCATCATATTGCACACCACTAAGCAGATCTTGTACTAGCTGCAATTCGTCATATGCCTGAGTGTGGATAGTGTCAAGTCACTATCAGAAATAGGAGATATGCCGAGTGCCTCAGGCTTTGCTGAGGGCCAAAGTGGGCACTTGGCAAAGAGGAGCATTGTCGAGTGCCGCCCTCGGCAAAGCCCGACACTTGGCTCTCGGCAAAATCTGGCACTCGGCAAAGGGCCTAGACACTCGGCAAATGGAGACACTCAGTAAAGAGGTGACGGCGGCCAACGGCCGTCACTTTCTATTGTTTTCCTACAGTACTTAAGACTACATGTTCAGATTATGTAGTTCATTCAAAATCTTGAGCAACATATGGGTCTAACTGTGCCACGTGGGCTGTTCGCTCCACCTCCGACTCCTCTTGCACTACTCTTGTGAGTTTTCGCTTGTGCTTTGCTTGTATGACCTCTACCTTCCTAGATTAGCTATAAGCAAGTTGATAGGATTATCTCTAAGTTGCAAAACTGTATTGTGTTGAGGGCAAGTTACAAGATACTAAAAAACATGCAATCTCACACATGCAAGTAATTCCTAGATTAACTATCCAATTAATCTTATTTAACAAACCCTTTGTGCAGCCTCAATCGGCGGGTTCAAATAATCCTGCTCATGCACGTCCAACTGATCAAGCTTTTCCTTCACCACATTCTCAGTTTCCACCTTGGTGATGATGGTTGTGAGTTGCACTTGTATTTGCTTTTCTAGTTCACCTGGTGATGCACTTGGATTTGTGAGATACTTGTTGTGATGCCCTTGTGATATTTGGACAACTGTGATGGACTTCTTTGGACTTAGTGATATCTGCGATATATATTGTGATGTATGTGATATGTATTGTGATGGATGTGATACATATGATGAATGTGACAAATATGTGATATATGTTTGGATGGATGTGTATATCTCTTGTTTGTTGCGATGGAAAGTAAAAAAAAAATAAGAGCATCTCCAAGAGTTTGCTGTCTTAACTTGGCATCCACAAAATTTTGGCAAAACAACAAAAAATAACCTTTAACAATTTGGCATCCAACTTGCTATTTTTCCTAACTTGGCATATTTCCTCCATGTTGTGGTCAACAAAGATGATTTCATACCACCAACTATTATCCATAATTGATAGAAATAATGATAATTATATAAATAAAAGCTTTATTACTTACATATTTTCACATGTATTGGAGATTTATTATTTTGCAATACATATGTGTAAAAGAGTATGGAAATATGGTGAAAATACGCTTTCCAGCAAGCATATTTTAAGGATTAATGAAGGAGACCATATCGAAGTCGCGAATCATGGACAACCACCATTGGAAACATGGTCCAGGATCAACAAGACGACCACCTGCCAAAGGGGAGGCCCAATAGGCCCACACCTGGGACGATCGTCCTAGGGGTAGTCGCACCCCCTCTTGATCTTGATCAAGCCATCATCGTCGTGTTGGTTCCTAGTGACATGGCAATGTCGATTTCGATGGTAACCACCTCAATCTCGTGCGTGGTATGTCAGTTTGGACATCTGCTTGATGGCTACTCTACCTTCTCCTTGATAGCCGCTCCACCTACCCATATATAATATCAGGAAGAGAGTAGCAGTTCCATCTTGTAAATAATCGATAGGATTGAGAGAGATAGAAGTTTAGAGAGAGTTTAGAGTCTTCAGCTCACACTCTTAGGAGGAGGAGTGCCGGACTTGTCGACTCGCTCTACGCTTGTACTCTGCGGATCTGAACTATTTGAAGTGAAGGTTCGTGTTATTCTCTAATTAAAGTTTTCTTATTTGGCCTAGTTTGATTCAATCTTAGTTTATGGGTTTGTAGCTCGTTCCTGTAACAGGAACTTTGGTTATAGGACGCCGGCCACCTGACGTCACACTAGAGTTATAATCAATAGCATAGACATGGTGTGTAGACTAGAGGTTACCTTCGTTTATGTCACTTATCGACGGTTGAGGGGTGGGGTGTTAGGTTCGTGACAACCAAAACATAACTTGGTTACCCCCACGTTCGGTGGGGAGATAAGTTCTAAGAAGGTATCACCTAGCTACTAGGGCGCCCCGGTCCTCGAAGTAAGTTAAGATTGATTACACGAAAATAGATATAAAAGCTTAATTAGAGATTGAACCTCATCCTAGTCGCTACCCCAGTCTTTGTGATTTGACTACAGTTTAATTAAAGATTAATTAATAGTTATTCTGTGTGGAAAATATGATACCCAGAATACCACCAGGTGAAGTGCTATAGCTGTAGTCCTATGCGCTTGCGGATTTATTTGCATTACGTTAAAAAATACCGACACTCCACCAGCGCGTAAATATGCGCGCGCGTATCAAACTTGCCATCGCGTTTTCTCGTGCCGCCATCTCTTCTCCTCCCATGCAAAAAGCCATCTTCGCGTTTCCTTCTCCTGCGTCGGCTTGCAGCGTTCTCTGGCAACCATATGGGGACAGAGGGTGGCGAGTTGAGGGCCAAAGCAGTCGCTTAAAATCCACATATAGTAGCAGCGACGTTGCTGTCCCTGCAGGCAGGGCGCGCGCGGGTGCAGGCGCGATGGAGTCACGGTGTGGTGTTAGGGCCTCTTGGCAGTGGCGATGAGCAAAGGCTAGGGGTGGCCCGACATCGAGACGCGTCGCCCGGGACCCGTCACTGGCCGGATCCCTCCTCCTGTAAGAGATGTAGATGAAGGGCTGAAATTTAATTTCGTTTGTCTCTTAGGTTCTTGATGCAAGCTTGCTAAAGAGGGAAGCTTTTCATATCTAAGCTTGGTTAATTACTAAAAATTGAAGGGTCCTCGATGCAAAAGTAACATTTAGGTTTTGGGAAGTGAAAAATAGCAAAAGTAACATTTGGGTTTTGGTGGTGCTCGACGATGTGACGGAGCGAGAGCTCGTAGGCCGACTCAGGGATCCCTTGGATGAGGTTGAGCATGTCGCGGCATAACCCCATGATGGCGAGCTACCCGCCGACGCGGGTACTGCCGGTGGAGTGGTACGCCCACAGCTGCGGCGACGACGACAATAGTGGCATCCGCGAGGCTGGCATAAGAGAAGATGGCGACGACGAAGTGAGGGCGGGTGGCTGTTGTGTGAGAGAGAAGGAAGGTGATAGGGAGGTTACCCAACACTCCTCGTCGGCCACCCTGCAGCCTCCGTCAGGCCAGGCAGAAAAACAAAGAGAAAAACGGTTGATTAATGCACCACATCCCTAGAGCCCGCCCAGGGTGCTCTAAGTTCCGTGCAGCACGAGACTTAAAGCTTGGCCAGATGCACCAGACACCTAGATGGGCTTCCGGGGGTCAAAATGTTGACTCGGACCACCTTATCTAGCATGCCACATAGTACGCGTGCGCGCTCACGTACAAAAAGCATGAAACTACCATTCATCGTGTAGCCAGTCGCCCTCGCTCGCTAACTTAAGAAAGCATGCAGCTACCATATAGTACGTGGAGCCAGTCGCCTTCGCTGAGCCTGCCACTGCTTCGCTCATATATAGATACCCGTCTACATGATATGAGTTTAACTGGAAGAGAAAATCTAGACTCCTTGCTGTGACACACATATAATAAGGTCGTGATGCCTGTTTTTCATATAAAATATGCGGACAATTAATCTAGAGAAGAAGGAACACAGGACATCGAAAAAGCCAACACATGATCGGATGGTTCTGGTCAATAGTATAATAGTACTCATCTACGCTTTGTGGCATGCGTTTCATCGATGAGTAGCAATTGCATGTGCACCAAATTAAAATGGCATGGACGTACTTATTTGGGAAAGGTAGAATTACTAAAACATGACAGGAACAAAGTACACACGATTCATTCATTATTCGATCGGTAACACCCATCGAAATACACGATGGATTATTCATCACACCCATACATCGAAACGCATTATTGCGATTGATTGGACATCGCATATTATTCTGTTGAACACACGTAGTAAAATATATATGTAGATCAGCTGTTTGCCAAATGCAAGCCGCAAGCTGCGAATCGAAGAAGCTGGCCAGCTATCCAACTCGTTGATACGGTGGTTCGTAATTCGGGGCACCCAGAACCATCAAGTTGCCGTCGATCCTGAGCAAGACGCGCGTGAAGACGTCTGGAAAATCATCGGGAACATTTTCCATCGGCCCAAGCGTCACTAAGTTCTCTTGCTTGAAGTCCTTGCGGTCGTTCAGGATGATCTGGGACGCATTGAAGAGCGTCTCCCCCACCAGGTCCGGCCACTCCGTTGTTACAATAGGTCCTAGCATTTCTTGATCCATCCATCTCTCTCCGGTGCTGGGCCTGGGAAGAAGAAGAAGAAGAAGAAGAAGAAGAAGAAGAAGAAGAAGAAGAAGAAGAAGAAGAAGAAGAAGAAGAAGGAGGGTAGCTAGCACTGGCAGGGGCACCATGGATGTCGAGCTGTGCACTACTTGTGGCCTGCTGTTATTATTAGCTGCTTGTGGCGCTGCTGAGATCGAAGTGGCCCATCGAGAGGTATATATAGATCGTACGCGTCGACACACGTACAAAACCATGCATCGTGTAGTCAGTCACCCTCAGTCGCTAACGTACAAAAGGATGCAGCTACCACATCGTGGAATCAGTCGCTTTCGCTGAGGCTGCCACTGCTTCGCTCATCACCTACAAAAGCATGCTGGGTCACAGTGGCGAAGCTACGTGAAGGCGTCGGGGTCGGCCGACACCGACGATTTTCTGGTCACGCCATATAGCGAGCAATTTTTGGCCACTTTGGACCCCGGCAAAAACAGCTTCAGACCCTGGCGAGAATTGGCAGCCCAGCTGCAATCCATTGAATGGCCCACATATATCTTCGTAACTACGTTACCTGAATGCAAGCAGATATTTACAGCCTGGACCAGTCACCGTTTTATCTTCTAACCTTTATTCTCGTATCGCAAATCGGAGTGTCCTGCCTAGCAGTTTCTCCTTGCGTTGGTTCTCCACCCCACGTCTCAAAAGAAGCAAACCGCAAATCCCAGCATCAGCTGTGAGGGACTCAGAAAGCTAATAGGACATTTGCTCTCCAGTAAATAGTAACTTGGTGTTTCATTCCGTCAAGACGTCAAACTATGGTGTTATTATTCGGTTATTATTTTAAAATTTTGATGTTATACATGGTAATGTTTATACATGCAACACAAACAATAGAAAATATGAGTTTAGAGTTCTTCCTTCAGCCACCACCGAAATTACTAAAATTTGCAAAATTTCAAAGAAATTTGGCCAAAATTTTGAACCCTCGATTCACAACCGTTATTTTATCCATCAATGTTATGCATGGTATTATAGTATCGCAGCGTGTAATTTAGGCCTATGCTGTGAGTACTGACCCCGACCATAATTTTTCCTGGCTTTGCTAACATGGATTATGATATTTATTCATTCGTATGAGTAAATATAAGTAGAATAATTTCACCGGCTATTCCCGCAGCAACTCATGCATGGGGCTTCTAGTTAATAAGAGAATTATTAATTCCAATGACTTTCTCGGCAAGTAGTAGCTAGCTAGAGAATGAAGATTTATTTTTTTTACCCCAAGATGTTTAGATATATCCTCTATTTTAAAATTAAATGCACGACAATACTAGACCGTACCATTATTAACTAACTACAACATACTCCTTCCATCTTGTAATATAGCATATTTTGGCATTTCACATTTATTCTCAAATATATAGGGATTTGGACGGGAACAAAATGATAATGTTTACTGAATAAAAATACTTGATTCAATACTTCTCATATTTCAAATTACCAACCTACCATGGTTTAAACTGGTTTTGTAGGCGGTTTCATCATTTTTAGTTAAAAAAGAATTGTGTTCGAACTTGATAAGTTTTTTAAACCACGTGAAATATCTGAACTTCCAAAATTTCTATTAAGAATCATAGAGATTGTTTGGGACGAATGATCCAAACAAGATATTTAGAGCGTGCAAAAAAGTTTCTAGGTTTAGCTCTAGGAAATTGAGAAAATATCCAAAAATTCTTAAAAAACATTTCTGTTACATCTTAAAAACTTTGCACGATAAGAGATGCGACTAGTAGGAATGCCCCACGCGCAAAAGCATGCACCTAACACATCGTGTCAGGTGCTGCTAATTGTCTTGTAACCTGTCGTTAGCAGTAAGTACGTATTTAGATACGTGGCCAATCCCAAATTTACTAGCCATATATATAGTATGTACATGGTTGGTCGTTCGTTTCACTCTTCACAAAACTGCCGTTATCAGCATGCTCGTCACTGTTGAATTGACTAGAATGGTCTAATTAATTATAAGTGCCAATGAGCATGTAAATAGACGGGTTCAAAATAGGCCAATGCACAGATTGTCAGATCTATTTTTCTGTTTTTATCCTAAACTAGCAAATATGCCTATACGTTATGATTGGAAAAAAATTAAGGAATTTGGTGATTGTACCCTTATTTTAAACTCCAATAGCGATTTTACCCTCATTTTTTTAACTTTA
This sequence comes from Bothriochloa decipiens, assembly GCA_023333625.1. Classification (NCBI taxonomy): domain Eukaryota; kingdom Viridiplantae; phylum Streptophyta; class Magnoliopsida; order Poales; family Poaceae; genus Bothriochloa; species Bothriochloa decipiens. The sequence continues at coordinate 4,294,799 of CM041645.1, read as the reverse complement.
CATTTTTACCCTCGTTTTTTCCGAACGAACCCTCCGTCTACCCTTGTTTTTAACACCGTTGGGGCTGATCATATTAAATGGCAAAAAAAAAAAGGAAAAAGAGAGGCCGAAATGGACAAAATTGCCCCTGAGGCCTTTTCTACTCACTCGTGAAGGCTCTGTTCGTAGAAAGCGTCGGCCTCGGACGACTTATCTTCCCCGTCGCGGAACAACCGGGCATTGCGGTGCCGCACCACCATCCCCATTGCGGCAGCAAGAACCAACCGACGCTCCTTCTCTCTGCTTCGCCATCCCCCTGTCCCTATCTCTCTCGGCACATGCTCGCGCGCGTGCAGGAGAGGAACGCGTTAGGGTTTTGGGTACCGGCGGCGCTGCTGCTCCCAGCGGTCGGCGGCGCTGCTGCACCTGGCAGCCGACGATGCTGCTCTCGGCGGCCCCTCTCTTGCCGCTGTTCCCCTCTCCCCATCGTCCTCATCCCTGGGTCCTGTGTCTCCGGCCTGCTTCAGGACAACCATCATGGGAGAGCCAAGCTATTTCGCCAATTCCTGAGATGTACGGAGTATGTTTCATTGCAATCGAAAATGGCAAAGATTAGTATACGTGTTTGTTATACTCTACTGTGATTTGTATGCTGAAGTGTTGTGATTTTCTATTACATGGATGATAGCTGAAATGCTATTGAAATTTTCTAAAAAAATTTATAGAAAATGTCATCTTGCTTATCTAAAATAGTTGTAAAATCACAAATATCACAATAAAGCAAGGGTAAAATCATATGGTCAAAATTGTCCTTTTTAACCCTATTAGAGAGACTTAATGGATCAGGGGTAGACTCTTTCTTCATTTTGAAAAAGCAAGGATAAAATCACAAAGTTAAAAAAAAGAGGGTAAAATCACCATTTCACTTGAAAACGAGGGTAGAAACACCAAGGCCCCAAAAAACTTAAATACATTCATATAAAATGATGACAGAGGCCATGGACTTCGGGTGTACTCACGACACCGTGACATCTTCCTTAGCCTTGCAGGCCCTGAACTCCACCACTGACTTCTCACGACGCCAACCAGGAGCTGGTGTCGTACCTCATCGTCTTATTTCACCATGGCTCCACCATCACCGAGCTCTGCCGCTTTGCTTTCCTCATCAACCTTGCAAGGAAAATGGACCTTGGCCCCATTTTAGTTTGAATATTGGTGTTTGATGACCAACACAACCAAATTGGACTAACCTATTTTCGAGTAATTATTTTGTAGCTCAGGGATGGCCCAAAGATCAAGTGGAACAAACTTCGCTTTGGAAGGTTTTCGTTTAGAAGTTGATAAGTGCTGATTGCACTGACTAGACGCGGGAAGTGCAAGGACTAGACGCTGGAGCATGGGTCTAGTTAATGTTGGCGCATGCTGCTGTGTCTTAAAAACTTTGCATGACAAAAATATGAGATGCGATTAGCAGGAATGCAATATAAATTAATGCTAAGTGTATTCATGCAAGTTGAACATTTTGTTTTTTCTTATTGTGGAAAATCTTCAAAACACATTTAGACATCATCAATTAAATTGTTTTAGAACTTTTTTTGGGAAAGCTAGCAGTAGTAAATATGATGA
>CM041645.1:4250147-4288397 GCA_023333625.1 Bothriochloa decipiens | reverse complement strand
CTCTCTCTCTCTCTCCGGTGCCGGGGAAAAGAAGAAGAGAGCTAGCTAGCTAAGGTGCTAGCTAGATGGGCGATGGACGTCGAGCTGGCCTCCTTGTGGTGCTTCTAAGACCCAAGTAGCCTATATATATAGTACACGCACGCACCCGTCACGTACAAAATACCACATCGTGTAGTCAGTCGCCCTCGCTCATTGACAAACGCATGCTGGTAATAATTAAGTAGCACCGTGCTTGTCTACCATATGGATTACACTGGCGAGACACAAACTGTATATATTGCGTGTGCACACACGTAAAAACCGCATCAATCAAAGAGAATGTTCCAGCGACCTTTTGTGCAAGTAGTAGCTAAAGATTGAATTTTTTTCCCCAAGATGTTCGGATATTCTCTATCCTCTATGCCTAAATATATAGAAGACCCCATTAACATATTTTCCTGTAATTTCACGAAGCCACGTCAGCAAGGGCCCACTTCTACATCAATTTGAAGGTGAAACGCTGGCCTCTCCTTCCCAGCGCCACTGACATATGTTCTTTTGTTGTTAAAAGTCGATATATTTAGTTTCTCCTCCACCCATTACCACGGCCATGCATGCCTGCAACTTCCACATTTCCACTACCAATCAAGAACCCAGCAAACTCAAACGTCACTCCATCCACCAGTTTATAATAACAAGCGCCCACCACCCCTACTTGCGCTGGAGAACGCTGAGTCTTCTCTTGAGCCAACGTGAATCAATGTCTATCGATCCATCGTTGTATACAACGCCTCCGATCCGCTATCACCTCCCTATGTCCAACGCTGCCAGAATAGGACCAGGCTGAGTCACACCAGTCTCGCAGCGTTTGCACAACCTGAGCCACGAGGCATTTGACAGGACATCGCTCAAGCATATAGGGACTTGCGTTCTGATTTCCGAGATCAAACAAGAGGAGATCAGTACATTATGTACTGGGAACTGCATGCTACTCTGAATGGCCTGTGATTCTTTCACTTGCTAATTATCACAAGGTAATTAACACATACTACCTTAATTTCGCTGATCCTTTTTCTCTCTTGCACATGCACCACCGCTATATGCAGGTGCGTGTCCGACTCCGACGTTGATGGTTCATGTTGTATGTGTTCAACTTCAGAGCCCTCTGCATAATCCTTTGAAGGGACTAAATATCGGATCAATTTGTGGACAAGGAAGGCGATTCATTTGGGAAGATCAGTTAGAAGAGCACCTCTAATAGTTTGCCAAAATTTACTTGGTAAATATCATAATTTGACAACTTGCTAAAATATATGGTAAGTGAAAAAATAAACTATCTCCAACAGTTTGCTATTTGGACTTGGTAAAATAAAAAAGCCCGCTAACAAAACGAAAAGACCCACTAAACGAACGAAGAGCCCCGTTAAACAAATGAAGTGTCCCGCTAAAAAACGAAGAGCTATGCTAAAAAACGAAGAGCCCCGAGCGGGATCGATCTTCGCCGCCGCGCGATTCTGGGCTGGTCGACGTGAATGGATGATCGATCGTCGGGATGGATGATCGATCACGTCATCACGCGATTCTGGGCTGGTGTTAATTTTGCCATCCCGTCATCACGGGATGGATCGATCGATCACGTCATCAGCAGTCGGGCTTGATCGTTGGGCGAAACGATCGTCGGTGCTATCTGGCTGTTGGCCGTGGCCCTGGCCTGCCCGTCCGTCGCGTCGATAGCGAAACAAGAAGCCTAGCAGGGGCGTGCGCGGGAACACCGACGCCCGACGGCGAGGCGCGAGAGCGATGAGGAGTCGGATACGCGCGCGTAAAGATACGTGTGCAGAGGGGAAAAATAGCAAGTTGCTAAAAATTTTAAAGTCATTGGGCAAATTGTTGGAGAGCTAATTTTGCTTGTTTTGCCAAATTTTGAGGATGGTAATCTCTTTTACCAAACTGTTGGAGATGCTTGTTATGAAAGGCTGACCAATTTAAATCTCCTAATCATGGTTTGCAATTTTAAAATCAAGCTGATGTCTTCATCTATCATAATGACATGCATGATGAATGATATGGGGAAGGAAATGAGGTTTCGTTTTCTTATTAGCTATATGCTGCTCTAATGGAGATTATTTCAACTCATAAGGTTAGTCAAATTGCTTGAAACTTACAAGACCGATGATATATATTTTCACTTAATTAGCATAAAAGATGCTTATGTATTTTATATGCAAATCTAACTATCGTTAAATCACCACCTTACTGCTACAAACTCCCGCAGCAACGCGCGGGGTATCATCTAGTTATTCTAAATTAGAATGCACCACTACACCAGATCGCGACATTATTAAATAATTACAATACACTCCCTCCGTCATGTAATATATTACACTGGAGGTCCACTATGTTCACATCGTCGCGGTCGGTCATCGTGATTCTCAGGTATGCCTGGTAGTACAGGTGCCTCACCAGATCCGGTGACTCACTTATAACCACCGGCCCTAGCTTCTCGATCCATTTTTTTTTTGCATGTATTTTGCTACATATCTAGACATATTATTCATCTAGTTACATAGCAAAATAATGTATCAAATAAGTTAAAGTAAACTATAATTTAAAACGGAGGGAGTAGTAGCTAGCCAGCTAGCCAGGCAATGGACGTCGAGCTGCACTTGCTACTTGTGGCTTGCTGTTATTGGCTGCTTATGGTGCGCGCGCTCACGTAGAGAAGCATGCATCATGTACAAAAGCTAGCATGCAGCTACCACATCGTGTAGTCAGTCGCCTTCGCTGAGCCTGCCACTGCTTCACTCACCTACACGCTCATGTACAAAAGCATGCTTCGCTCACGTACGTACAATGCAAGTGGCATCATGTCTACCATTTGGATTACACTTATCTTGCATCTAATGTTTGACCAAAATTATAGAGACAATAACTTATAATATAAAAATAAGTATAGTATATATGGAAATATAATTAATGAAGTATCAAATGATACTAAGTTGGTATCATAAATTATTATCTTATTATAAATTTGGTGTTTTGACTCTCTAAGATTTTTAGAATAGTATAATTTAGAAAATAAGATAGAGTACATTATCAAATGAGAGAAAACAAACCCTACCATTATTGTTGCGAAATTTGAGGAAATTACAGCGTGGAAACATCATTCACAGTTTTCTGGCTGTGTCCGTCTGATCCCTCCGTCCCTCCCTCACAGGAGTCATCGGCCCCTCCGGCAGCCTTGCCTCATGACTTGGGTGTGACACGACCCATGAGACCTTACTGTGCCGACAGTGATGGCGTGCATCCCTTTCTCACGAGCCTCATGAGCCTTCCCACGAGTGCCGATCCCTCCCCTATGTGCACCTCTAGCCACCCATCGATGAATCACATATAGGTAAAGATACTTTTTTCCCAATACCTAATATTTTGATTTTTTCATTTTATTTTGAAGCTAAAATTTCTCAAATGCTAGCAGATCCGGTCTCTATCCCACATGAAGTGCCTGGTGGTCGCAGCATGGGTGAAGCCATCACGGTGCCGGCTGTACGAGTAGGTCATACTTCTCCAACTCCACATACATCTCAATGTGAATCTAACGACATAGCGTGTTGGGCATATGCCTGGTCTTAACGGAAGAATTAATTTTCCTAAACTGGCAGGCATTCAGAAGTAATAATGAAAAGAAGCTCCGTGTTGAGGACACTGCCGTTTGGTGTCGTCAGTGGCGGATCCAGGATTTGGTTATGACAGGGCCGAATTGTAGCAGCCAAAACCTTTTAGGCCATAGTCACATAGGAAAACAAATTTTCTCGAGGAAAGCTTGAAAATCAAGAGAAGTTCATTCTTCAAGTACATAATTAAGTATGTTACAATAGCCACAAAAATATCATGGAACATGAAAAAAATCATTTGTTATGCCCAATAATATGATCTTAAGGTGCAATATAAACCCAATCAAAATTTTCCATTTGTAACATGCCCGAAGCTGTTGTTCTCTTATCTCCAACACCGTCTTCAGCAACATTTTCTAATACCTCTAAAACTGAATCCTCGCATATGGAAAAGGCGAAACAAGTTTTGAGATGAGAACCCACTATGGAAAATTCTCCAGTCGAAAGGAGCTTGCTTTGCTCACCTGCTCTGGTCGGGGCGTCTGCTTTTTTCTGAGCAAACGATCAGCACCGGGGCGTCTGCTCTGCTCGGGGCGTCTGCTAGGGAGGAGGAAGGAGCGTGTAGCCGGCACCGAGGGCCATTGGGGCGGCGGGGGGCCGGCGCCGGCCAGCTGAAGAGGCACCGTGCCTCTGCAGAAGTGCAGTGCGAAGGTGGCGAGGCCGCGGCGGCCGGAGGGGCTGCTGGCTAGGCACGGACGGGAGACCGGCAGAGGCGCGGCGCGGTGCAGCGCTGGCCGCAGCTGACGAGCATCGTGATGTAAGTGGTAGCGGGAGGAAGCTACAGCCGTTGTCCTTCTCAGTTGCTTGTGTTGGGCTGCTTAATGGGACAAATATTGAAGACCTACTGCCTTATTATATGGGCCACGACTAGGGCAGCGGCCTGGGCTGCCCTAATGTTAGGTCTGCCCTTGGTGTCGTGGTGTCGAAGAATGACTGAGCGTGTGCAGAATGCAGTTAAGGATTTCCTTTAAGAATTTATTGGCGCTCTCGAGACCAAAGAAGACGATCAGGAACAACAACCGTGCCGACAAAAGCACCACCGAGGCGACAGGCGTGATGTGGTGTAAATTAATCCGGATGAATTGGGAGGTCACCTTCTCGCCGCCGGAGATCCCGTAGGCCAGTTAGTAGTCACTCGCCACCACCATGACTCTGCCTAGATTTCCTTAATTAGGCTCTGATGCCGCGCCCTCCAACAACTCCTTGGAGCTGTCGTGCGCGCCACCAGTGCCGCCAAGTCAGAGCCGGCCTGGACGAGCTCGTCGTACTTGCCGAATTGCACGATCATGCCGTCCTTCATCACCTGAAACAATTTTGCATATCAGGACAGTGCGCGTGTGGTTTCAGAATCCTCTTCTAGTTATTCATTCATAAAAGTTCAATTGATAATAATAAACTAACAGTTAACAAAATGCACTTACATATATGATATAGATCACCAAATTAAAATGCATGCATGGACGTACTATTTGGGAAAGGGTAGCATTATAGTAAACATGATGAGAACAGATCACACGATTCATTATTCATAACACCCATCGGAATACACGGTGCGATGGATTCACCACACGGCACACACAAATTATATATTCCGTAACACCCATCGAAATACACGATGGATTCATCACACCCATCGAAATGCATCATTGCGATCGATCAGACATCGCATATTATTCCGTGGAATACACGTAGTACGTAAATATATACGTAGGTCAGCAGCTAGCCAACGCGCAAGCCGCAGCAGGCTGTGACGAATCAAAGAAGCTAGCTAGCCAACTCTTGGACACGCTGGATGAGGGAACTCTGGGGCACCCAGCACCCTGACGAAGACGCGCGTGTAGTCGTTTGGCCACCCAAGGGGAAGATCCTCGTACGGCCCGAGGTCCGCTATATGCACATCCGGGCGGTCGCTCAGGATTTGAAGGCACGCCTGGTAGTACCGCTGCCCCACCAGTTCCGGCCACGAAGTTTTTACCACCGGCCCTGTCATTTCTCGACCCCTGTCTCTCTCTCCGGTGCCGAGGTAAAGATGAAGAGAGAGAGCTAGCTAGCTAGAAGAGCGATGGACGTCGTCGTCGAGCTGCCTCCTTGTGGTGCTGCTGAGATCGAAAGTGGCATATATATACATATATAGTACGCGCGCGCAGCCATCACGTACAGAATACCACATCGTACGTGTAGTCAGTCAGCCTCGTTCACGGACAAAAGCATGCAGCTAATATAATTAATAAGTAGCACCATGTATGTGTACCGTATGTATGGATTAATTTTACACAGGGCGCGTGTGCGCACACGTAAAAACCACATCAGTGTACACGTCATCACTCAGCTGATTTAAAAGAGACTTATAAATTATTCCAACGAGCTCCAACGAGCTTTTTTGTACGTAGTAGCTAAGATGAAAAATGTTGTACCCCCACCTTGTAAAAAGGTCCAACGTCCATGGAGTCCGAGGACCTACTTATAATTTTGTGAACCAAAGGGGGCCGAATGTTCCTCTTCCACCCCCCTCTATAAATAGAAGTGCCAATTGCAAGATTGCCCCTATTCTTAGATCCAATTGTTCATTTACCCATCCATTTTAAACTTTTCACATTTGCCCCTATTTTTTAGTATCGAACACACCGTTTGCCTCTCTTTTCATAAACCGTGATCTAGGGTTAGATAATGGCCTAAAAAATTAGGAAAAATAGAAAAAATGAGAAAAGGACTAGACTACCCCTTATCCATTTCCTTTCCTCCCACCGTTCGCTTCTCTGTCTGTTTCGATTCCACGAGACGAGAAGACGCGACACCGGTGCTAGAGTTACGGGCGGGCCTTCCAGCGACGACTACAGTGTTCGGGCAGCCTCAACTGGTGTTCAGGCAGGCGCGTGGCCTGGGTGGGCTCGTGGCGACGTGGGTGTGTGGCCTGGGCGGGCGCACAGTTGGTGTGGCAGCCGGGTCGGCACGCGGTGGAGCGGCCTGGCAGGCACGGCCAGCAGTGAGGTGGCCAAGGGTGTCGGCTTGGAAACGATGGGGTAAGCAATTTTCTTGGGCTCCATACTTTGCTTGCTATGGTTTGTAGGTCAAATAACAACCAAATTAAACTTATTGTTCTGGTTCGGGCACACTGGAGTTTTTCTGATGGGGTTCCAAAGTGTTTTAGACACAGGGAAACCTTGACCACAATTGTTGACAAACATGAGTCTATAGCTTCCTGAAAGTGGTAAATTTCATTGGTGAAAGCTTTGCATGGGGTTCAAAGCTATACATATCTCTATGGCGGGCACTGGAGGATGATTCTATTGAGCTAAGGAGTTGAAAAAGAAGCTGAAGAAGAAGTTGGTTTCGGTGTTCCTTACCATAGGGTTTTCAGGGATAAGGTCAAGGCTCTAGACGAGATATTTGGTAGGTGGGATGACAGTGACTTGCTGCCCACATATAGAGTTGAGCTACTCAAATTAGCTCTAGGAAGCATTGTTGTGATGGATACTAAAGCTCATCAAGGAGATTTATGTTTTAGGAGATTCTTTGTGGCCCTCAAACCATGCATTAATGGTTTCCTTGAATGGATGTCGACCCTACATTGCTATAGATGCTCGTTGACACGGAGCTTGATGCAAGCACAAAACTCGATACTACGGTGCGGAGGTGGGACCTCGGTTGTGTGCAGCGTGAGCTTGGACAGGAAGCATGTGGTCCAACCGAGCACATCGCGAGGGCAAGGAGTAAGCGTCATGCGATGTGTGGTGCAGACAACGCAAGGCGAGGTGAGAGCAGCGCGTGGTGAAAGGCATGATGCGCGCATGGGGCATCCGAGGCATGAGACCGCATGTGCGTGAGGCACAAGGAGCAGGCAGGTCCGTCCCGTCCGGCTGACCAGACACTTAGTAGTAGATAGCATTATTGAAGATGCAATCTGAGCCACTATTGGGCTTGGCATGCCTCCGATCCTCTCTCTCATGACTCGCAGTCTCCCTAAGAGCCGACACCGCCACCCCGCCTTCCACCACCACTGGTCCTCCTCCCTTCCCCTCTGGCATTTCGCTAGAGGCCGGAGGGTGTGACATGTATAATAAGGTTGGAATTCCTGCTTGAGGCCGATTATACAAAGAAGAAGGAACACAAGCCATAGTAAAAGCGAACAGGGCTTCGAGAGTTCTGGTGTAGACATAGTCGTATCATGCAAGCATGCTTGTGGTATGCGTTTCATCTATGAGTAACTATCACTACGGGATCCGCCGTCTTTGCCGAATGCCGGCCGCACTCGGCAAAGGCACCTTTGCAGTCAGCAAAGGCTTTAACGAGTGCGGCTCTCAGCAAAGAACACTTGGCAAAGAATTGGTCGGCAAAGGAGGCTTTGCCGAGTGCTACCTGGCAGGCACTCGGCAAAGGTAATGGGCGACGTCAACCTGACGCACCCTTTGCCAAGTGCTGACATGGCTGGCACTCGGCAAAGATATTTTATTTTATTTTTTTAAAAAAATTATTTGCCGAGTGCCACGAGGCTCCAACCCGCAAGCTTCTCGTCTTTTTGGCATGCCCATGGGAGGTAATAAACTTGCGTGGCTTCTCAGTTAGCCGTAATATAGACATCATCTCCTTTATAGTTGGAATCCTGTCGAATTTTGACTTGCCCAATCTTAAGGTCTTATTTCATGACATCAGGATCGAACCAATGGCATTTGAATACCACAGGCTTAAAAGCTTTGGCACCCAAAAATTTGAGCTCGTATATCTCTTTGGCTATGCCGTAATAGTCCTTCTCATCCATGCCGGGCGTACGAACTCCGCAACACGTGGTTTTTAGGTTGGGCCGACTCTCCTCGTAGCTTTTCGTGCGAAAGCGATAGCCATTCACATCATAAACGGTGAATGACTTGACCCTACAGGAGAAGCCACCGCCCACCTGTTTCAATTTATCACTCATTTTCGCATCTGACTGGGCCTGCAAGGTCATGACAGGTAGATTGTTACATTACTCGCTCCTAGGAGCAAGGTGGAATCTCAAAGTCAGAACGAGGTTACTTGGATGGTACCTTTGTACAGAACCAGGAAATAAAATTGGGCACACCAAGTCTAAGAAGATGGTCTTCTTCTTGCTCGGTAGGAGCCCTATTTCCTCTCCAGTGTTTATTAATGTTGACACCGTTTTTTGACACGTGCCAATAAAAGCCAAAAATTGTGCCGATCGGCAAGGGAGTGGTTATTCTCCAGTATTGCTTTTGAGTTGCCGATGGATGATTGCCGATAAAGGACATGTTGATCTCATACATTGCCGATGAAGCCAGAGGGCTGTTGCCGATGGAATCTACAGAGATGAGGAGCGTGCCGATAGAGGTTTCATCGTAAAGCAATGGATAAGGAAACTGGCAATCTTTATGCTATTATTTTAATAGTTTATTTTTGAGTCCGACCTTGGTACGAGTCGTTATTATTTATTCCTTAGAGATAAGACTTGTTTAGGTAATACTTTGTCGTGTCTGTTTAGGACTCATAGTACCAGGGTATAAATATGTACCGAGAGACAATGCAAGAATAGACACAATCAAATACAACAAATCTATTACTTTTATCTACTTTTCAAGCAATCTATTTTTCGACGACTTCGTCACCAGTACCTTTTCCTTTTCAATGAGTTCTTTCAAGAATTGGCGGGCGGCATCAACTTGATCTTCGGCGACCTTGCAGGTTCCGCGTCTACCGAGCACGATTCAGGCTTTGACGTCCGGGCGTATCGCTGTCGTCTCGTCTGATCTGTTCAACAGTTATCGAATATCATCTAAGCTTTGACGTCCGGGCGTATCGCTGTCGTCTCGTTCGGATCTTATTCAAATTTATCATCCTTGTCGATTAACAGGTCAAATCGACTGGCACGCCTTGATATCGAACCAGGGTATTAGCCCGGTGTGTTTGCAGATCCAACGCCTTTTTGCATCAACACATCTTTTGGCACGCCCGGTGGGACCAAATCATCAGATTTATCATGAAGAATCCTACTGATATCACTCCAGAAAACATCATCGAGATATCAGAATCAGATCTCAAGGAGGATCAGAGGCAAGCCATGGAAAAAGCTATGGAGGATTACAGGTAGCCCTGCTTGAAGTCTTTCAGCATGAATAGGGGAGGAGAAGTCATCCAGAAGCAAGATCTGCCGTTGCCTCGGCAGGTAACCTTTGACTCTAACCCTGGTAAATTACAAAAGATGGTTAATTCTGCATTAAATCAAGCTTTGATCAACCACTCCACCATGCTATCCAATACTGTCTACAATGCTGTTGTGCAAACGTTAAGGGACGGACAAGCACCAGGGTATGTCGAGCCGACATATCATCAGCCGGGATTGGTATCTACCAGTACTCCATCGGCAACTCGAGCCGTTGAGAGTATGGAAGCGCCTACTCTTTCAGCTATATCAGGACCATCCGTCATCGAAGCCACACCGATAGGATCAGATCTAATATCTCAGGAGAAGCCTAGTACTCAGTTGAGCACAGATTTATCGGCATCGACAATGTCAGGTCCTTCAGGTCAACATAGTCAAATTGCTGCTAATTGGTGGGGATACGGTATGCCTCCAGGTCCATCTACTGCCAACTCTAGACGGCCTCAAGCGCATGATGTAGCAGGGAAGGGTCCAATGACATCGGCTACTCCAATTCGGCCGGTGGCTCAAGCGCCGTATTATTCTACTATACCTCCTGCTATACAGCCATTGTCAATGGGATTCTACGCACCTCCGCAACAGATATCTTATGCGAATCCATTGACTAATCCTCCACCAGTTCAACAGAGAGCTTCCACTGCAGAGCAGCCCATAGTACCATTCATATCTCAGTCTGGGTTACCTGTAATTCAGGGCAATTATGCTGGCTATCATCTGTCTATACAAGAGCATCAATTGTCTACAAGCTATCAACCATCGGCAAGCCAGGTGCCGATGAGTTACAGTCTTAATTGGTCAGGGCAAGCGCCAATTCAACAACCTGCTATTCAACCAAGCCACCAAGCAATAGGGACTCAACGATATAGTCCACAGACGACTTTCCAGGAACAAGCATCGGCAAAACAGCCGATGAACTTTACTCCGTAGATTGGTGCCGTGAATATGCCGATTTATCCAAGCCAAGTGCCACAGGGGTATGTAGAAGCATATCAGCCAACGCCTCCAGTAGAGATCCAACCAGTGCATCGGCAAGATCAGGATGCACTCTTGACCGATAAGATTGCAGAAGTGATGAAAGAACAATTTGGGATTCAGCCCAAGATCAATACTTACTCTTATCGGACTCCATATCCTTCATCTTACGACTCAATTCCTTTCTCGAATTGGTACAAGGTGCCAGATTTCACTAAGTTTTCTAGGCAAGATGACACGTCAACAATGGAGCACATCAACCGATTCATTATCCAGTGCGGGGAGCGAACAGGGATGAGCTGAGGATCCATTTATTCTCATCCTCTTTGTCTGGATCAGCCTTCGTGTGGTTTCTATCATTGCCACCGAACTCTATTCTTACTTGGACCAATCTAGAAAGGCAATTTCGTAAATACTTCTTTGCTGGTGTCCATGAAAAGAAGCTTACCGATTTAATGAAATTAAGACAGCGAAGCGATGAATCGGTAGAGAATTTTGTGCAAAGGGTACGACACATGAAGAACAAGTGCTACAGCCTAGTGCTTGATGACCGTCAGTTAGCTGGTTTGGCTTTACAGGGTTTATTGCCGCATCTCAGGGACAAATACGATGCTCAGGAGTTTGAAAGTTTAAGTCATATTATGCAGAGGGTCTCTGATCAAAGAGCTCAAGCTCCAGAGCATAGAAAGACCTGGAACAAGAAGGTGTCTTTTGTAGAGGCAGAGGAGTCAGATTCAGATGAAGAACCAACTATCGGCCTGGCTGAGTGGGTAAAAGGTAAAAAACCTTTATCGTGTCCTTTTGGTCAGAAAGAGCCAGAGAAATTCACGTTTGACGTCACAAAGGCCGATAGAATATTTGATCTGCTACTTCAAGAGGGCCAAATCAAGCTATCACCCAATCATGTGATTCCATCGGCAGATGAACTGAAGAAAATTAGGTATTGCAAATGGCATAATGCAACTTCGCACAGTACCAATGACTGCAAGGTTTTCAGGCAGCAGTTGCAATCGGCAATTGTATCTGGGAGGATCAAGTTTGACAATTCTAAAGCTCAGAGGCCGATGAAGATTGATCAGCATCCTTTCCCAGCAAACATAGTGGAGGCCGTAAACAAGACCAAACTGCTGACATCGGTAAGCAGGAAAGCATCGGTGGATCCTAGAAATCGAGCAACTACTGATGACTTGAAGGGGAAAGAGATAGTTGAAGAAAGCAGTAGTTCAAGAAGGCCTCCTAGACCAGCTCCGTACAGAATTCCAAGTAACTGCTATCGGCGTCGGCAAGAAGAGTTGCGTTGGGGAGCGTGGCATCGGCACAAAGACCATTGGAGATGCCCCTTCTTCATCTATTGTTGGGAAGAAGGCATTAAATTGCCTACTGTTGATAGTTGCCCCGAGTGCAATGGTTATGATCGAATCAATCGGGCAGAAAGAAGGCTACGCTATGGTGATCGGAGCAGATACATCGGTAAGCTGATCAGAGAAGGGGTATCGGTACATGATCGGCTGGGGGGCAGGACCAGTGTACATGAAAGACTGGGAAGGCATGCTGACTGTTTGCTGATGAATCAAAAGGAGCTCGAGGAGATGACTAATGCAGGAGTCCATGATGAAACAGTACTCTACAGGGATCCCAATACAAATTGCCTAGGTTTAAGTGCAAAAATTTATCAACCCGTCTGGAAGACGAAGCTTCCTCAATGGTGCCCTAAAGGTCTAACAAGGACTCAAAAGAGGAAAATACAACGTGAGCACAAAGAGGAAAGTTCCCGTGGAGCAGAAACTCAAGAATGACAGCTGAAGCATAAAAGTGAAGATCCATCGGCAGATATCAACACGGTTTTCCTATTGCCGATGAGATTCTTAGCACTTGCCAATAAAATATATGTATATAGATAAAGTGCTTGTTCAAAAGGAATGTATCGGCACTACATTAATGTGAAGTTTTACAAATTACCGATTCATCACATTGCCGATGAAAAGGGAGGTTTACAAGTTCAACAATGAGTGGATAGTTGATATCGCACGCAGGCGAATTTGGTCAGCTTTCTCTAGTATCTTTGCATCTTCATCGGCATTGCCTTCAACTGGCTTAATCTTCTTCTTGAGCGCCAGCATCTTATGGACTTGGTTGTTCCTTTCTTGCTGAAGAGTCTTGACAACTTCGGGCATTTGGGCCTTCTCATGATTTGCTGCATCCAAGGCCCCTTCAATCTGTCTCAGCTTTGCTAGCAGGGTTTCTCTTCTTGCCGATAGTTGAGCAATCTTGTCCTCCAGATCTGCACAAGAGGTTTCTAACTTACCAATGTCTTTGTGCTTCTCATCAGCAAATTGCTTATGCTTCATCATGTCCTCCTGGAGTTTTGCCTGAGTGGCTCTATCGGCAATCCGCTGGGCAGCCCTTTGATACTGCAACTGCCGACTCTCCAGATGAGCAGCCTGGAAAAGTGCTTCCTCAACATCGGCAGGAATATGACCTCGAATTCCTTTAAAAGTTGCTCTTGCAGAGTCAGAATCTTGGATCAGTAGAGAGGTCTCCTGTTGCAGCAATGATAACAGCGTCCCCAGCTTTGACTTAGTCTCTGGTGATAGAACTCCAAGGGCTGGAGCAGAGCTTTCGTCAGAATCTTCATCATCGGGAACAATCCCACTGATAGAGAAGGAGAATAGACTATCGGGGGAATCTTGCTCCTAAAAAGAAAAGGATGATGTCAGCAGAAGAGCCCAAAGTGTTAAAGGTTATCAAAGGGAGTTAACGCACTGTTTCAAGGCAATCTCTCGCCTTTGGCTCGGAGAAACAACCTTAGGTGCAATTATCGATGACGTTCCTTGTGTTGGTACCTCGATTGGTTGCTGCTACGATACCAATGCCGATGAAGATCCTTGTATGGGTACAATGGCCGATAGAAGAGCAGGTGCCGATGGAGAGGTCCGCACAGATACGTCAGGTGATATCGGGCGAGGTGAGGACGCCGACGGAGATGGTGTAAGTCTTGCCTGCTTGGATTGTGATTCTTCGCCCGATGAAGCCTTACGCTTGTGCTGTAAGATATCGGCATCAGACGGCTTGGGGGCATCGGCAATGGATGGCTGAGGAATCGGTACACTTGGGACGGTTGCCAATGCAATCACTCGGTGCTGCAAGAGAGACAGATGAGTAAAAGTGCCGATCCCATAATTAAGGTTTGAATAAAGAATACCTCTGGAGAATCGTCAAGGACAACAAGGTGGGGCGACGAAGGCACTGCAGGAGGAGACGAAGGGCGAATTGCCGATGAAGATTCTAAAGGTGTAGAACTCACGCCCTGAAATGTGAAATCGGTAAATCACAGTAATCGGCATCTACAAAAGAAAGTGAGGTGGTTACCCGAGATGTCTGTGCCAAAAATATGGCCGATTTGGTGTTTTTCTTGGTACGACCATGGCCCACTGGAGCATCTAGCGAGGGAGCTTTATGGCCAATGATGGATACCGAGGAAATCGGCTGCAGCCTTATGACCTTGCCACTCTTACTCAATGTTGGAGCTGGGTCATCAACCTATTGAAAAAAAGGGTTAGTTGCCGATGGATTGAAGGGGAGTTGAAAGAAGTACAGAGGGTCAGACTTACTGCATCGGCAGGGATGGTGTGATCAGGATCAATGAGGTTCCAGTAAAAATGAGGAGAGGCAAAGAATAGTTGCTCTTTCCATTCTTGCCACCATAATTTGAAGGACTCGGTGACAAAAGAAGCCGGTACCCAATAAGTTAGATCGACATTTGAGGTATCGGCATCGGGAAGGAGAGTGACAATCTTGTGCCAATCCACACGGCTCGCAATAGTCTCTCTCGGTTTAATCACATCGGCAAAACATAGGTTGATGGGCAGTTGTCCAAAAGCTAGTTGTCTTGCCGCTGCCGATGGATAATAGAACTCGTATGTGGGATTAATGTTCTTCTCGCTTCCAAAAATGTTGACCGGGATAGCACGAGGAGTGATTATTGCCCTAAGAATGTCGGCATCCTGGTTCAGGGCCTCATCGGTAAGGTTAAAGGAAAGAGGGAATCTTGCTGCTTCATCAACATACGGGACCTAGGACCGAAGTTCAGAGGGGATGCCGATGTAGAGGCTGTGGAAGAGATTGCCGATCTGGATTCTGTTTGCCTCTGCCCCTGGTAGTACTGCCAGTGCTTCTCCAAAGTTGATAGGGGGGCGCGTTGCCGATTCTTGTTCCCCGAGTTGATAATCTTCAGGAAGACTTCGAGGGAATTGCTGGGCGAACAGGTCAATATGGAAATACTTGTGCATATGGGCATTCAACCACATATTGATAAACCACCAGGGACCCCCCAGGTTGCCGATGGATTTACCTTGCAGCAGCCTTTGTGATACTTGGTGGAGGAGATGGTAGACTGAGCCAAGAAGGTATCGGCCCAGTGGGAGTTGAACGCCACTAGCCAACAGCTCTGCTGCAGGAAGGTGCATGTTGGTCGGTCCAACTGTTCTGCCATAGAAAATAAATTTCTCCAGCCACATATTCAAAAAAGCTAAATGTTCCCTGTGACTGACTGAACCAGATTTCTTATACTCACTGATATAGCCAGTCCAGCCGCCAATGTTCCTGGTGGTCAGCCGATGCTCAGGTTTTCACTGGAACAGTGAGTTGTCATCGGCAGAGGAGATGTCTAAGCCAGTGAGCATGTACACATCGGCAAGGGTGGGAGAAGCTAGCCCATGTTTAAAGATAAAGGCATTTAGGGTATCCGACCAGAAATAGGAGGCGGCAATTAACAAAGACTCATTCCTCTCCATATCGGCAATAGATATTCTGATGCATTGTTCTAATTTGCGTTCCGCCCAATATAGCTCCATTGGCCTAGCGACCCTCAAATACCAATCTGTCCATCCCTTGGTGGTTTTTGGCCAGGAACGGAAGGTATCAGTCCAGAATCCCAAGTCAAAATTCTGAACTCTGAAGGGGATTCGATTGGTTTCTGCGTTTATGATGTCGGTTGGGTCTGGATTTCCCATTGGGCCTAGGCAGATAAAGTGATTCTGATGCGTTGGAAGAAGAAGATTATTGCAAAGTTCCTGAGATTAAAGATTGGGAACAAGAAAGAGTCATGAACTGCGCAGAGAAGGAGAAATGAAATGTTAGAGGACAGGTAAAAGAAAAAGACTAACCTTGGGGACGTCAAAACGAATAGCCATGGCCGCGACAGAGATGGAGAAGGCAAAGAATGCTAATGGAGGCTAAGAATCACCGTCAAGAGTGCCGATGATCGAGTTCGTCGAAGGATCGCCTGTTGATGTCGCCGCTGGAGAGAGAAAAGCTAGGGTTTGAATCGCAGATGAAAAATGGGCCACGGCGGAGAAAGCATTATATGGGCCTGTTGGTACAAGATTTCCACTACCACGCGCGCAACTCTCGAGGAGAAGTTCAAGCGGTTTGGGCAATTATGACCTAGAGGAAATTTCGGCGCATAAAGTATTTTATACTCCGAAATTGGGGGGCATGTGTTGACACCGTTTTTTGACACGTGCCAATAAAAGCCGAAAATTGTGCCGATCGGCAAGGGAGTGGTTATTCTCCAGTATTGCTTTTGAGTTGCCGATGGATGATTGCCGATAAAGGACATGTTGATCTCGTACATTGCCAATGAAGCCAGAGGGCTGTTGCCGATGGAGAGAGAGGCATGGTTGCCGATGGAATCTACAGAGATGAGGAGCGTGCGGATAGAGGTTTCATCGTAAAGCAATGGATAAGGAAACTGGCAATCTTTATGCCATTATTTTAATAGTTTATTTTTGAGTCCGACCTTGGTACGAGTCGTTATTATTTATTCCTTAGAGATAAGACTTGTTTAGGTAATACTTTGTCGTGTCTATTTAGGACTCATAGTACCAGGGTATAAATATGTATCAAGAGACAATGTAAGAATAGACACAATCAAATACAACAAATCTATTACTTTTATCTACTTTTCAAGCAATCTACTTTTCGACGACTTCGTCACCAGTACCTTTTCCTTTTCAACGAGTTCTTTCAAGAATTAGCGGGCTGCATCAACTTGATCTCCGGCGACCTTGCAGGTTCCGCGTCTACCGAGCAAGATTCAGGCTTTGACGTCCAGGCGTATCACTGTCGTCTCGTCTGATCTGTTCAACAGTTATCGAATATCATCTGAGCTTTGACGTCCGGGCGTATCGCTGTCGTCTCGTTCGGATCTTATTCAAATTTATCATCCTTGTCGATTAACAGGTCAAATCGACTGGCACGCCTTGATATCGAACCAGGGTATTAGCCCGGTGTGTTTGCAGAGCCAACGCCTTTTTGCATCAACAATTAATATATTCCCTGAAAAAACAAGAGACAAGGGGGTCAGGTCGATAGGTGGAGGATAGTGATGGCGTATGTAACAAGCTCATTGAGAACTTACTTCTGATAAGGAATGCATTCATCAAGGTTCAACAACAAGTAGCTCATGATAGTGCGCCACTCATCATGGGTCAATTTCTTGTTGGTACCTGCGCTTCCTCTTCTGAGATCCCCTTAGAAAAGGCTGAGGTTCGATGAGTTCTCATCGGCGTTATAACGAGGGGTTGGATTGTGCACGCTGGGAAGTTTCTTGGTATAGTACGTCTGTGTGAAGGTTGACACCTCCAGAATGAATGCCTCTACCCGAAGCCTCAATTTTGGCTTTATTTCTACACTTTTTCCAAAGAAGCTTTAGACACCTCTCAATTGGATAGCACTAACGGTCCTGCACGGGCCCCCCAACTGTGCCTCGCGTGGTAGGTGCAAAATTAGATGCTGCATCAATAGGACGAAGCTGGGTGAAAATATCATCTCCAACTTGCAGAGCAACAAAGGTGCAGCCTTCTCCAAGTCAAGGCAAACATCATGAGATAACTCCTTGGCACAAAGCTGGTGGAAGACAAAGCTCAACTCTGCCAGGACGGGCCACACTGGCTCGGGGAGGTATCCCCGGGTCATCGCAGGAAGGATCCGCTCAATCCATATGTGGAAGTCATGTCTCTTCATCCCTAAGTCTTTCATAGTCTCCAAGTTCACTCCCCTACTTAGATTCGCCGCATACCCATCAGGGAACTGTAGCTCTTTGTCACACCCTGATTTCAAAGGAATGAAACCAAGGCAAAAGATCATGTGTGCCAGGAACAATTTACACACATGAATGACAAATTACATGGTTCAAAAGCAGTAGTGTTCGAATAAAACATAGTATAACGATTACATCATACCATTATTACATAGCTGTCATCAGAGTAAAGCAGAATATAAATCACATCGTCCAAAGTGAAGAACAACTAAACGACGTAGACGTAGCGACTCCATCTCACCATAGGAAGGTCGACGGCAGCATCACAACGCCTAGTATCCCGGATAGTTCTCAGGAAAGTCACCATTCGAGTCATCACTTGAGCATCCTTTGGTTGGGAAATAGCAAGGGTGAGTTCCATGTAGAAACTCAGCAAGTACAGATGGAAAGTAATGACATGCAAGGCTAGTGCAAGGTAAAGCTGAAAGGTAGACTGCGGTAGCATTTTAATGTAACATTAAGATTTAACTTATAACAACTTATTCTTTAATCATCTTGGTTGAAACACCCAACCCTTTATTAAGGTTCAAGTAGCATTTATGTGTCATTTAGCAACATAGATATAAACATATATCATAAAGCATCATCAAACATGAGATAGCCATCTCAAGGGAACATAGGATAGCCATCCCGATAAAACCCGAGGTAGCAACCTCACAACATCACCATGATTTAACAGCTTAAACCATTTGGCTAAATCATGCGAGGATCTGGGCCGCTCGTGACCGTGAGCACGGACGATATATTGATTTTAACTCTATGTAGAGGTATACATTTTCACTCCAGATTGTGATTACTCTTTATGCCTGAGGCGGCCAACCTCTTAGCCCATTATCGAGATAGGCCGACAGAGGTCACAACAAGGCTTTTCACAGGGCCATAAGTAGTAACAACTCGCTAGCCTTGAGTCCTAGCATATGGGCGACTTCCCCGTGAGGCCGCCCCCATCACGGATCTCTAGCCCCTCCCATACTAAATACTTGTAAACAAGTCCCAGCGACCACAGCTATGGCCACCCGTCGGTAAGCTGTCTATCCTGCCCATGATGATCCTGCTAATCGACCAAGCTAGAGCCCATTAGCCTGAAGATGTACAGAAGTCCCAGGTTGCCCCTCCATGAAAGGACCACAAGGGGGAGGAGATACGGATAACCTCGTCAACACGAGTCCCACTAGCATCCGTTTCCCCCGTCTTTCACCGCCAACCAACGATGCGGATCAGCATCAACTTCTCCAACGGTCGAAGCCAAGAGCCTACGGCTCCAACATATTTTAAGAAGCAGGTTTTATCTTCATTAAATGGTGAAAGGTGAGATAGAGCACTAGCAACCTAAAACCTAACAACTAATACCCCCATGGGATATCTTTGGGTAAAGTGGCTAGTAAGTCCTATGGTTTGCCGATTTAAGACACATGCAGTGAATTTACTTAAACATGAATAGGTGCAATATGTTCAAAAGAATGCCTGCACTTGCCTTGGTTAATGTCCTACTGCAAGTAGTCCTCCGGGTTCTGCTGATCCTCGTTCACCCATGTCTCATTCTCTATACGCCACAATCTTCACACATGCATAATACATGCAAGCAAATATACTTTAATTAGGGCAGTACACCAAAACATCTCAACAGTAACAAACACTAGCATAGAAACATTCTACTCATTGAGACGATTCCAAAAAGTATAAGTTTGCTAAAATCGGAGTTAAAACATGAAAGTTATGGACAAAACAAGATATGGGGCTAAACTGCAGAAAACAGGACTAAAACCTAATTATTTTTGAACTACGAAGGACTAGATCATAATTAAAGAAAAGTCTAGGGGTTTTATGCAAAACTGCCAAGGCGATCGGCGGCGCCTTGACGCGTCAGCGTACACGTGGCGCTTACATGGGACCTACGTGGCAGCCACGTCAGATGACATATCAGCAGACGCGGCCCCGTTGACCCCATGGTTGACCGGGGGTCAACAATCGATCTGAGCTGCTCGGCTCAAATCGAAGGGCTGGTGGTCGTCCGACAGCCAGGGTCACCGGAGCGGTGGCCGAGACGGCGGTGCACCGCCGGGGGATCACCGGAGCTCGCTGGAACGGCGCTCCGGGGCACGGCTGACGGCGTGGAGGGTACGGGAAAGACGAGCTCGGCTTCGCGGACTCGGCTGCGGGGTTCATGACGGCAGAAGATAGCCAGAGGCGGTGGACCACGGGGGCGGCGCCATGGCCGGTGACGGGACCTCAGCAGGGAGATGCTGTGGGCCACGGGGAGGCAAGCCAAGGACACCAACGGCCAGCTCACCTCACTGCAGTGCTTTTGGCAGGGTCCTTGTCGGCGGGGACGGGCCGAAGATGGAGGTCGACCGCGGCGGCGCGAAGCTCGACGGTGGTTATGGCGGCTAGGATTTCGTGGAGGCAAAACCGAGCGGCGACTAGGGCTTCGAATTGTGAAAGGCAGCACGGGGAGGCTGCGGTCGAGCTTTTTAGAGCGGCGGGCTAGGGTTGCGCGCGTGGCGGTCGGGGCGACGCGGGCGGCGCACGACACTGGCTCGGTGTGTGTCTCCAGGTTGGGGATGACACTGTGCCGGTGGGCCCCACCCGAGTGGGCCCCATCTGTCAGCGGCTGAGGACGGTGACGCGGTGCCGGCACAAGTAGCTGGTGCAGGGCTGACGTCGGCAGCGCGGGCGGTGTGCGGCGTGACGCGGCCTGCTGGCGCGGCAGCCTGCTGGGCCGCTTGGCCCATCAAGGCGGCGTGGGTGGAGCGCGCTGGTGGCCGGGCTGCGGATGGCTCGGCCCACGCGGGTGCGCGGCTGGGCTGCGCTGCGCTGCAGCCGGCCTCGCTGGCCGTGGCCAGCCGTGGCCGATGCTGGCCGGCCATGCCGTGGTGGTTCTAGCCATGGCTGGCTATGGCTGGCCATGCTTGGCCAGGGGAGGCTGGGGTTGGCCAGGGCCCACTAGGGACTGGCCTAGGCTAGTTAAACTAGTTTTTGTTAGTCTAGGATTAGAGGGGACAAGTTAGAGCATGTTAGTAGCTAGGAAGCAAAACAAGTTTTAAACAACTGCTCAAACAAGTCAACCATAAAACTATGCAACAGCATGATTGCAACAATGCAACATTTCTAACGTGCTACAAGTTTTAAAAATAATTCATAAAACATTTATAATTGGCCTATGAAATGCAAAGCATCTATGCAGATATAAACTCAAATTCATTTAAGATTTAGAAGTTAAAAAACCAGGGTGTTATAAACCTACCCCCTTAAAAGAATCTCGTCCTCAAGATTAGAAGACTCAGGAAACAACTCTGGATAATCTGCCCTAGATCCTCTTCCTTTTCCCAAGTAGCCTCATCCTCTGAGTGGTACTTCCATTGCACTTTGCACCACTTGACAACCTTACTTCTAGTGACTCTCTCGGCCGTCTCCAAAATCCTAGATGGACTGTCATCATAAGTCAAATCCTTCTGCAAATCCACTTCCTGCATAGGCAACTCCTATTCTTTGACCCTCAAACATTTCTTGAATTGAGAGACATAGAACACATTGTGCACATTCGATAAGTAAGCTGGCAACTCAAGCTGATAAGCTACTTCTCCTCTCCTTTCCAAAATCTTGAAAGGACCAATGTACCTTGAGGCTAACTTCCCTTTGACCTTGAACCTCTTGAGATTCCTCATTGGAGACACCTTAAGATAAACATAGTCACCTACTTCAAACTCAAGCTCTCTTTGGTGAACATCTAGATAACTCTTCTTTCTAGACTGGGCTGCTTTTAAATTACGCCGAACCACTTGGACCTGCTCTTCTGCTACCTTCAAGACATTAGGACCAAATACTTGTCTCTCCCCAGCTTGATTCGAGAACAAAGGTGTTCTACACTTTCATCCATACAATTCTTCAAAGGGAGACATCTTGAGACTAGCTTGATAACTATTATTGTAAGAGAATTCAGCATAAGGCAAATTGTTGTCCCAACTATCATTAGACTCCAGGGCGCAAGCCCTCAACATATCTTCTAGAATCTGATTAACCCTTTTTGTCTGACCATCTGATTGTAGATGATAAGCTGAACTAAACCTTAACTCAGTTCCCAAAGCTTCATGTACCTTTCCCCAAAACTTGGAAGTGAACTGTGTACCTCTATCCGAAATGATCCTCTTAGGAACTCCATAAGCACACACAATTCGAGCCATATACTGCTCAGCCAATTGTGCTCCAGTGTAAGTGGTCTTGACAGGTATGAAATGAGCAACCTTGGTTAATCGATCCACAATGACCCAAACAGAATCATAACCTCTCTGAGTTCGAGGTAAACCCATGTTAAAATCCATACTAATTTCATCCCACTTCCATTCGGGTATCTTCAACGGCTGCAACAATCCTGCTAGTCTTTTATGTTCTGCCTTTACTCTCTGACAAGTATCACATAAGGAAACATGCTCCCCAATGTCCCTCTTCATACCTTTCCACCAATAGTGTTCCTTCAGATCCTGGTACATCTTAGTACCTCTAGGGTGAATAGAGTAAGATGACTCATGACACTCCTTAAGAATAGTATCCTTGATTTTCTAATTATCAGGCACAACCAACTTGTGCTTATACCGGAGTGTCCCTTCTTCATCAACACTGAATCCTAGGGCTCCATCTTGACCCACCATCTTGACAATCTCCTCAAGTTCCTCATCGATTTTCTGACCTTTCCTGATCTCCTGATCAAGTGTTGGTTCCACATCCATAGAAACTCCCTGAGTGTTAGCAACGAACCCCAAATTGAGATACTCAAATTCAGCTAGTAACTCTTTAGGTAACTCCATCACTTCTAATATGTTCAGCTGACTCTTCTGACTCAAAGCATCAGCTACAACATTAGCTTTACCAGAATGGTAGAGAATCTCCAGGTCAAAATCATTAATCAATTCTAACCACCTTCTCTGCCTCAAGTTCAAGTCCTTCTGAGTGAATATATACTTCAAGCTCTTGTGATCAGTGTAAATGTTACACCTATGACCAAGGACATAATGTCTCAAAATCTTCAATGAATGCACTATAGCTACTAATTCCAGATCATGAGTTGGATAGTTCAATTCATGTTTCTTCAACTGTCGAGAGGCATAAGCAATGACCTTACCCTCTTGCATCAACACACAACCCAAACCATGTCTAGAAGCATCACAATATATAGAGAAGTCCTTTGTCATATCTGGCAGAGCTAGCACTGGTGCTATTGTCAACCTTTTCTTCAATTCCTCAAAACTGGCCTGGCACTGTTCTGTCCACTTGAACTGTTTGTCCTTCTCTAGCAAAGCAGTCATAGGTTTAGCTATGGTAGAGAACCCATCAATGAACCTCCTGCAGTATCCAGCCATTCCCAGAAAACTCTGGATATCCTTGACGTTCTTAGGTGGACTCCACTTGAGCACATCTGCAACATTCTTAGGACTAACTATAACTCCATCCTTGGAAATAACATGCCCAAGAAAAGAAACTTCACCCAACCAGAAATCACACTTGCTGAACTTGGCATAAAGTTGATGTTCCCTCAACTTCTGCAACACCAATCTGAGATGCTCTTCATGTTCTTCCTCACTCTTGGAATAAATCAGAATATCATCAAGGAAGACAACCACAAACTTATCAAGATACTCTATAAAAACTCCATTCATCATGTACATAAAGTAAGCTGGAGCATTGGTCAACCCAAAAGACATCACTGTATACTCATACAAACCATATCTGGTGGTAAAAGCAGTCTTTGGTATATCACTAGGTCTAATCCTCAACTGATGGTAACCTGACCTCAAGTCTATCTTAGAGAAGATACTAGCTCCCTTCAACTAGTCAAATAGATCCTCAATCCTAGGTAAAGGGTACTTATTCTTAACAGTCACCTCATTCAAAGATCTGTAATCTACACACATCTTCTGTGTTCCATCTTTCTTTTCTACAAAGATTACTGGAGCTCCCCAAGGGGATGAACTAGGTCGAATGTAACCCTTAGACTGTAATTCTCTAAGTTGTGACTTAAGTTCTTCTAGTTCATTAATAGCCATTCTATAAGGTCTTTTAGCTATGGGTGCAGTACCTGGTAACAAATCAATGATAAACTCAATCTCTCGTTCAGGTGGCATACCTGGCAAATCCTCGGGAAAGACATCTGAAAACTCATTAACAACTCTGATGTTCTCCAAGGGCTCACCACTGACATGATTCACTGTTCCCTGATTCTTGGATGGCAGAGATACCATGACATCTACTACATCTCCACTAGGTGCATACAAGCTCACTGTCCTTTCTGAACATTTAATATTTGCTTTCCACTTGTTTAACCAACTCATTCCCAAAATAAGATCAAGACCTTCTGACTCAAGCACTATGGGTTTAGCAGGAAAATCTACCCCCCTTAAATTAATCTTTATGTCTAGACACCAGACATTGGAGTCCATGGTTCCTCCCGGTGTTCTTACTTTCATAGGGCTAGGCATAAGTCGAGTTGATATGCTATGCTTACGAACAAAATGACTACCAATGAAAGAGTGTGATGCACTAGTATCAAATAGATCTAAAGCTGGATGAGAGTCAACAA
Source organism: Bothriochloa decipiens (assembly GCA_023333625.1). Classification (NCBI taxonomy): domain Eukaryota; kingdom Viridiplantae; phylum Streptophyta; class Magnoliopsida; order Poales; family Poaceae; genus Bothriochloa; species Bothriochloa decipiens. The sequence goes on along the minus strand of CM041645.1, from coordinate 4,263,948 downwards.
GAAACGTACCAAGCACCACATCTGTAGCTTCCTCAGCAGTCTCCACCTTAACATGGTTCACCTTCCTAAAGTTCTATGGCTTCTGATTCTAAGGGCAAGCATTAGCATAGTGTCCCACCTTGCTACACTTGAAGCAAGCATTGCTGGGGGTGCTATTGGTCTTCACAGGAGCACTGTGGGGAGCATTCTGGTGAGGAGCCTGATTGTTTTGATGAGGGGCTTGACCATTCTGGCGCTGCACTTGATTATTACCATTGCTGGAGTTGTTGTTGCGCTGACCTCCCTGCTATGCCTGATTCTTCCCATACTAAAAAGAAGAACGCTGCTGGTAGTTCTAGAAGTTGTGGAAGCGAGGATGGCTACTGCTTCCCTGATCCTAGTACTTACTGGCCTTCCTCTTCTTCTTCTTCTTGTCCTCCATCTTGTGGCGCATGCTCTCAAGCACAATGGCCCTATCAACCATTTCCTGGAAATTGGCATACTTGACGTTTGCCATCATGTAAGCGAGTCCATCATTCAACCCTCCTAGAAAAATGATCTTGCTTGTCCTGGTCTTGCTCGACATCTCTAGGTGAATAGCGACACAAAGCAATGAACTTGTCACGGTACTCACAAATAGACATGAGCCTTGCTTCAAATCAGCAAACTCCTTCTTCTTCAGCTTCACAAGTCCAGCTAGGACATGGAACTCCTGGAACGCCTCAGTGAACTGCGCCCAAGTGATGGTGTCAGGAGCTGCATGAGCAAAGCGGTATGAATCCCACCAAGAAGCGGCTGCTCCCTGTAGCTAACCAGATCCATAGAGGACTTTCTCCTTGTCGTTGCACTGGGCAATCTCCATTTTTCCACATCCTTCACCTAATCCATAGCAACAAGAGGGTCAGGGGAATGAGAGAAGAAAGATGGACGCCCCTTCAAAAACTCACTGCGCCTGTCCCTGGGTGGTGGTGGTGGATTCTGATTGTGGTGCTGATTCTGGACTTGGCTCATCATCATGTTCTCCTCCAACATGGTCATCATGGAGTTCATGCCCTGCATGAATTGAGTCTACATGGCCATCATCTGCTCCACAGTAGGAGGAGGTCGTGGTGGTGGAGGGTTCTGGTTACTCCCACCAGTACCGCTGGAGCCACTAGTGTTGCTGTTCCTCCTGGTGTTCACCATCTAATGCAAACGAATAGCAGGGTATAAGTTATGCAGTCTCAACATATATATCTATGCTGAATATAAATTGTGAATGTTACTGCAATGTAATATACTATCTCTTCATATCAACAAACCATCTGACATAACCTCCGACAATATGATCACTGACAGGATAGAAAATATATAATTCTCCAAACTGATAGTTGGCATGAACAAGTGTCAACAGGCTATGACAGAATAACTGGTAGAATGAAGGAGAAAGAGAGATAGAGCATAATATATAGAGACCCAAAACCCCCGATTTACTAAACAGAGTCTTAAACTTATATAAATATGATAAGTGTGGACATCACCCCACAACTTATCCCAATCATTACAAAGATGCGAATCAAACATAGTTCATCATGATAAACAAGTTGTCACACCAATAAAACAAGACACACTCTAAGCACACTCACACTAGACTTGATAGGCTAAGCATTTAAGCGTGCTAATGTAGTATTATTTATTACACGAAAGTGACATCCTAGTCAATCCTAGTATGTCCTCTAGCTGCTCCATAGGGGACGTGGTCACGTGCAGGCGACAGAGCAAAAACTGACGCACCATCTACTATTATGCAAAGATCAAAGGCATGCAACAAACTGTCAATAGGTCATGATAGAAGAAATAAACATGTCTACGATCAAAGGATAATATGTATAAAGAGTGCATGCATAAATATCTGGAGATAGCGATATGAAAGCTATAACTAAATTGAAGCAGGAGTAGCATGCATTTTGTGATATTTGTAGTAAAACAAAACAACATGATGACATGATCATAATGACAAAAGCATGGTAGTAACTATAAGATAAGGTAATAAATGATCAATAAATGATAGTATTAATAGCTGAAGTAAATGCATATCAAGATAATGAATAAGATAATAAATGGAACATGCTAATAAATGATGGGATATGCAATAACTTATAAGGGTCAACCTAAGACGGTAGGAAAATGACTGTTTCTAGCCAAGGCTTCATAATCCTACGGTCAACACGGCTCTGATACCACTTTGTCACACCCTGATTTCGAAGGAATGAAACCAAGGGAAAAGCTCATGTGCTCCAGGAACAATTTACACACATGAATGACAAATTACATGGTTCAAACGCACAGTGTTCGAATAAAATATATTATAACGATTATATCATACCATTATTACATAACTGTCATTGGAGTAAAGCGGAATATAAATCACATTGTCCAAAGCGAAGAACAACTAAACGACATAGACGTAGCGACTCCATCTCGCCACAGGAAGGTCGACGGCAGCATCACGATGCCTAGTATCCCAGATAGTTCTCAGCAAAGTCACCATCCGAGTCATCACTTGAGCATCCTTTGGTTGGGAAAGTAATGAAATGCAAGGCTAGTACAAGGTAAAGCTAAAAGGTAGACTGCGGTAGCATTTTAATATAACATTAAGATTTAACTTATAACAATCTATTCTCTAATCATCTTGGTTGAAATACCCAACCCTTTATTGGTTTAAGTAGCATTAATGTGTCATTTAGCAACATAGATATAAACATATATCATAAAGCATCATCAAACATGAGATAGCCATCTCAAGGGAACACAGGATAGCCATCCCGATAAAACCCGAGGTAGCAACCTCAAAACATCACCACGATTTAACAGCTTAAACCATTTGCCTAAATCATGCGAGGATCTGGGCTGCTCGTGACTGTGAGCATGGACGATATATCAATTTTAACTCTATGCAGAGGTGTACACTTTTAGTCCAGATTGTGATTACTCTTTATGCCCGAGGGGGCCAACCTCTTAGCCCATTACCGAGATAGGCCGGTAGAGGACACAACAAGGCTTTTCACAGGGTCATAAGCAATAACAACTCGCCAGCCTTGAGTCCAAGTGTATGGGTGACTTCCCCGTGAGGCCGCCCCCATCACGGATCTCTAGCCCCTCCCATACTAAATACTTGTAAACAAGCCCCAGCGACCACAGCTATGGCCACCCGTCGGTAAGCTATCTATCCTGCCCATGATGGTCCTGCTAATCGACCAAGCCAGAGCCCATTAGCCTAGAGATGTACGGAAGTCCCAGTTTGTCGCTCCATGAAAAGACCACAAGGGGGAGGAGATACGGATACCCTCGTCAACACGACTCCCACTAGCATCCGTTTCTCCCGTCTTTCACCGCCAACCAATGATGCGGATCAGCATCAACTTGTCCAACGGCCGAAGCCAAGAGCCCATGGCTCCAACATATTTTAAGAAGCAAGTTTTATCTTCATTAAACGGTGAAAGGTGAGATACAGCACTAGCAACCTAAAACCTAACAACTAATACCCCCATGGGATATCTTTGGGTAAAGTGGCTAGTAAGTCCTATGGTTTGCCGATTTAAGAGACATGCAGTGAATTTACTTAAACATGAATAGGTGCAATATGTTCAAAAGAATGCTTGCACTTCACTTTCCTTGATTAATGTCCTGCTGCAAGTAGTCCTCCGAGTTCTGCTGATCCTCGTTCACCCACGTCTCGTTCTCTATACGCCACAATCTTCACACACGCATAATACATGCAAGCAAATATACTTTAATTAGGGCAGTACACCAAAACATCTCAATAGCAACAAACACTAGCATAGAAACATTCTACTCATCGAGACAATTCTAAAAAGTATAAGTTTGCTAAAATCGGAGTTAAAACATGAAAGTTATGGCCAAAACAAGATTAGGGGCTAAACTGTAGAAAACAGGACTAAAACCTAATTATTTTTGAACTATGAAGGACTAGATCATAATTAAAGAAAAGTCTAGGGGTTTTTATGCAAAACTACCAAGGCGGTGCGCGGTCTGACCGCGTTGACACAGTCAGCGTACACGTGGCGCTTACGTGGTGCCTAGGTGGCAGCCACGTCAGCTGACACGTCAGCAGACGTGGCCCCGTTGATCCCATGGTTGACCGGGGGTCAACAATCGATCTGAGCCGCTCGACTCAGCTCCAATGCCTGGTGGTCGTCCGGCAGCCAGGGTCACCGGAGCTGCGGCCGAGACGGTGGCGCACCGCCGGGGGATCACCGGAGCTCGCCGGAACGGCGCTCCGGGGCACGGCTGACGACGCGGAGGGTACGGAAAAGATGAGCTTAGCTTCGCGGACTCGACTGCGGGGTTCATGACAGCGGAAAATGGCCGGAGGTGGTGGACCGTGCAGGTGGCGCCATGGCCGGTGACGGGACCTCGACAGGGAGATGCTACGGGCCACGGGGAGGCAAGCCAAGGACACCAACGGCCAGCTCACCTCACTACGGTGCTTTTGGCAGGGTCCTTGTCGACGGGGACGGGCCGAAGACGGAGGTCGACGGTGGTGGCGCGAAGCTCAACGGCGGTTATGGCGGCTAGGGTTTCGCGGAGGCGAAATCGAGCGATGACTAGGGCTTCGGATTACGGAAGGCGGCGCGAGGAGGCGGTGGTCGAGCTTTATAGCACGGCGGGCTAGGGTTGCAAGCGTGGCGGTCGAGGTGATGCGGGCGGCGCGCGGCACCGGCTCGGTGTGCGTCTCCAGGTTGGGGATGACACTGTGTGGGTTGGCCCCACCCAAGTAGGCCCCACCTGTCAGTGGCTGAGGTCGGTGACGTGGTGCCGGCGCAAGCAGCTGGCGCAGGGCTGACGTTGGTTGCGCGGGCGGTGTGCGGCGCGACATGGCCTGCTGGGCCGCTTGGCCCATCAAGGTGGCGCGGGCGAAGCGCGCTGGCGGCCGGGCTACGGATGGCTCGGCCCACGCAGGCGCGCGGCTAGGCTGTGCTGTGCTGCGGCCAGCCTGGCTGCATTGCTGGCCGGCCTGGCTGGCCGTGGCCGGCCGTGGCCAATGCTGGCCGGCCTTGCCGCTCTGGTTCTGGCCATGGCTGGCCATAGTTAGCGATGGCTGGCTATGGCTGGCCATGCTTGGCCAGGAGAGACTGGGGTTGGCCAGGGCCCACTAGGGAATGACCTAGGCTAGTTCGACTAGTTTTTGTTAGTCTAGGATTAGAGGGGACAAGTTAGAGCATGTTAGTAGCAAGGAAGCAAAACAAGTTTTAAACAACTGCTCGAACAAGTCAACCATAAAACTGTGCAGCAGCATGAATGCTACAATGCATGGTTTCTAACGTGGTAGAAGTTTTAAAAGTAATTATTAAACCATTTATAATTGGCCTATGAAATGCAAAGCATCTATGCAGATATAAACTCAAATTCATTTAAGATTTAAAAGTTCAAAAACCAGGGTGTTATAATCTTGATCCACTGCAATACTTCCTTCCTATCTGGCGTTTTCAGGATGTAATCGGCCGGACCCTTTTTCCATTTCTTGCTTGGCGTAGGGGTCTTCATCACTAGCTTTGGTCTATCACAAATGCTTTCCACGTCCAATTAGCCTTGACGTTGTCCTTTGACTTCTTACCAATGTCCATGAGTGTTGCCCAGAGTGCCTCGGCGACATTCTTTTCTGTGTGCATTACATCGATATTGTGTGGAAGAAGAAGGTCCTTGAAGTACGGTAGCCTAGTAAAGCCTGATATATGAGTCCACATGTGGTCGTTACCATATCCAATAAAACCACCGTTCTTTTTATCAATTTGGAGAGCCTCGATCTCGGCAAGGACGTCGGTAGGGCTCTTAACCTGAGGAATGGGGTCGGTGACTTGAATACCTTTCATGAAGTGCTTTTCATCTCATCTTAATTCATGGTTCTGAGGCAGAAATTACCGATGTTTGTCGAAAGAAGAATACTTGCCACCCTTGGCTAGCCAGGTGAACATCACATCTGCCTTGCATGTTGGGCAAGGGATCTTCCCGTGAATAGACCACACGCTGAATAAGCCATACGCGAGAAAGTCATGCATTGAATACTGATACCACACATGCATTGTGAAGTTCCTCTTTGTAGCTCGGTCGTACGTCAGTACCCCCTCTTCCCAAGCATGTTGCAATTCATCCCACACTGGCTGCATGAATACACCCATATTGTTGACCAGGTGTCCAGGTATTATCAGTGTCAAGAACACATTCCTGGGTTCAAACATGACGCCGAGGGAAGATTGAGGGGGATCACAAACATGAGCCAACAAGTGTACAGGGCCGCCATCATTCCAAATGGGTTGAACTCATCTGTTGCCAGCGCTACGCGTACATTTCGAGCCTCCATAGCCTTGCCAGGATTCATGTCATTGAAGTGCTTCCATGCATCACCACCACTGGGTGTACCATCTTATCATTGTATCTTTTGCCATTCTTGTGCCACATCATCTGTTTCACGGACTCCTCTGCTATGTACAGCCGTTAGAGCCTCTGTAGGAAAGGAAGGTGCCGTATGACTATCTCGGGGATCTTAGATTTTTTCTTCTTACCATCACTGTCTTCTACCTCCATAAACCTAGAGGCTTTGCACTTTGGACAGTGTGTTGCTATCTCGTGGTCTCCCCTAAACAGGACGCACCCCTTCAGACAAGCTTGGAACCCCTCATACGGCATCTTAAGTGCACGAAGGAGCCTCTGTGACACGTACATGTTCTTTGGCAGGGTGTGAGGATCCAGAAGTAGTTTGCCAACAACTATCAACACGAGATCGAAGCCGTCTTGACTAATGCTCAGTTGCGACTTCAATGATATTAGGCGTGAAATGGCATCCAGTTGTGAAACCATTGTCTTCTCGTGAAGGGGCTTCTGTGCCGCCTCCATCATGGTGTAGAACGCCTTTGCGGTTTCCTCTGGATCTTCCTCCACCTCCATTCCTTCAATGAACCGTGCATCGTGAAAGTCTGCCATCATGTCTACCATCCCGGCATCTGCATCATACTCCTCGAGGAGGGTTCTCACCATCTCCTCCCTAATACGATGGTGTTCACCATGGTGTATCCAGCGGGTATAGTTTGGAACAAATCTGTTATTGTGAATATCTACTCCTACCTGACGCTTTCGTTTCTTTTTCTTGTTCTTACACTTGCTGCAGGGACACGAAATCTGACTCAACCCTTTAGCAGCTGGGCCAAATGCATGCTCCAGGAAAGCATTGGTCCCCCTAACCCATTCCAATCTCTTTCTTGTGAAGCCCGTGTACATCCACTCACGGTCAGCCATCCTCTATCATGCGCCAATGTAAGCGAGTAATAAAACTAGCATTTGCATCTACAAGGCATTCCTACCATCTAATAGGTGAAGGATAGGTCCTAATCCCACCCGAGGATGCGTATATGAGGTTAGCTTCCATGCTCCACTCCCGTCCAAGATGGAATTTCGGTAGCACCTCCCCGTTGTTCTCCCGATACACATCCCGGTGGGGAGAGTGTGTATCCGGAGAACAACGGGGAGGTGCTGCTGAAACTCTGACTCGGACGGGAGTGGAACATGGAAGCTAACTCATCTACGCATCCGTGGGCTATCTAAAAAATATGAACAATCCGAAAGAGATACCGTCGTAGATATGCACTGATCCACATACCAACGACCATGTATCCCTTTCGAACAGGAGACGCCTAACTGGGTTACGCGATCTACGTACGACAACAGTAAGGAAGAGAGGTGATTTATACCTAGGGTAGCGGTGCAGAGGCGAGTCGGTGCACAAACACGATCAGGGTCGCCGAGGTGCTCCGGGTCCCCTTCGACACGTCCTGCTCTGCAAAACAAGAAACACATCACTATTAGTTAAAAAATTCGGTAGAACCTCCCCTGTACGGTACGAAAAGTCGGCACGAAGGCCAACGTCCACATTTGGGGCATGATGGCCAACCACATCTAAAAACCTAGCATGAAGGCCGTCAACGACACATAAACGGCGCGATGGCCGACACCCGGAGCCTTTACCTTCTCCTCCGGCGACGCGCGGGGATGACAGCGTGGACGGACGGCACGGACGGTCGTTGGACCGAGGTCCTTCTCCTTCTCCACCTTCTCCTTCTTATTCTTCCATCTCCTTCCTTTCTTCTTCTTCCTCCTTCCTCCCTTCTTCTTCCTCTTTCTCCTTCTTCTTCCTCCTCCCCTTCTTCTTCTTCCTCCTTCCCTTCTTCTTCTTCCTCTTTCTCCTTCTTCTTCCTCCTCCCCTTCTTCTTCTTCCTCCTTTCTCCCTCCTCTTCTTCCTACCACCTGCTGCTCTCTACCACCGGCACAGACGGACGGCGCCGCACATGGGAGGACGGGGCGACAACAGTGGCGGCTGGCCGCGCGGACGGCGGCGACGGGCCGCGCGGATGGGGGCGGCGCGTGCGTGCGAGCGTGGCGGGCGCGAAGGAGCTCAGGCGGGCCCGGAGCGGTGGTGGCGCAGAGGAGCTTGGGCGGCCAGAGCAGCGGTAGCGCGGAGGAGCTCGGGCGGTGGCAGCGGCGACGCAGGGAGCCTGTTGGGAGAGGTGGGCGCGGGCTGTTGTGAGGATAGGGTTTCCGTTTGGGCTGGTGGGCCTTTTTTCAATAAGGGCCTTTGCCGATTGCCCCTGACCAGGCACTTGGCAAAGGTGTTTTTTTATTTTTTAATAAAATCCTTTGCCGAGTGCCACGTCGGCCAGCACTCGGCAAAGCCCTCTTTGCCGAGTGCCGGCGCTGGCACTCGGCAAAGCATAATTTTTTTGTGTTTTTTCTTCAAGGTTTTTTGTGGGGCCTTGATACAGTAAATACATCTCGACTTCAAAAGTTGGGACAATTTTGATTTTTTATGCTATATTTCTTCATTTATTTTTGTTTCTTTGAATTTTTCAGACAACTCCAAATTTGAACTGTAGGTACATGAAATAATAGAATTTAGTCATTCAAAAAATGGTATTCATGATGTTCAGAGTATGTTAAGGCCGTATCCAGGACCTCGCATGAATTTACGACCATATTGGTATCGTAACATGATGAGTTACGTACGGGAAAAGTGTTTTTAAATTATATAAAATCTAAACGAAATCCGAAAATGACGAAACGTGTCGCGGTGTGTTGTCATCGCATGTGGAGGTTGTGGTAAAAAATTGAAAAAGTTTCTAGCAAGTTGTGACGTCGAGTGCCTAAAACTCAGACATCTCTATATGTGATCAGCTTCTGATCACATGTGATCAGCACCGGCACTCGGCAAAGAGGGCTTTGCCGAGTGCTGGCAGACGTGGCACTTGGCAAAGAGGCCTTTGCCGAGTACTGGCCGACGTGGCACTCGGCAAAGGCTGTCGCCCTGGCCGACCCTAAGCCCGTCATGTTGCAGGCCTTTGCCAAGTGCCTGCCGCTCGGCAAAGGTGGCTCATTTGCCGAGTGCCTAATGACAGGGCACTCGGCAAAGGGGATGACCACGGATGCCGTTTGTCCAGGCCCCACTTTGCCGAGGCCCCTCTTTGCCGAGTGTTGTCCAGGCCTCACTTTGCCGAGGCCCCTCTTTGCCGAGTGCGAGGCTCTCGGCAAAGAGCCCATTTGCCGAGTGGTTCGCTTTGCCGAGTGCGAGACACTTGGCAAAGAAATCTTTTGCCGAGTGCTGGTCTGGCACTCGGCAAAGAGACTCTTTGCCGAGTGCCCTTGTTTTGCCACTCGGCAAAGTTTTTGGCACTCGACAAAGCCCCCGTTTTCCGTAGTGTATTGCATATGGACCAAATTAAAATACATGGAGCTAGATGATGAAAACTGTGTGCCGTGCAACAATGGACAGGAGGAAACCAGTTTTGCATCTTTTCGTCGAATGCTCCTTCAGTCATCTATGCTGGCACACCATATCTATCAGTTGGATATGAACCTGGTAATTGATGCCAGAGAAAGATTTGGAAGCAGCATTTTCAGAGAGATCCTAATCTGTGGTTGCTGGGCGATATGGCTAACAAGAAACAACATCATTTTTGCTCACATTCTTGTATGTATTCTGGGATCTAAGACGCTATATTTTTTATTGGTAGCGAAATATTCATCTGGAGATCAATCGACTTTGTCTTTTGAAGGATGTTCATTTACAGGGATAATTTTATTATCTTGTTGTGCTTTGAATGATTTTATTATCTACTCTAAAAAGGTGTTGTTATGGGATTTGTGCTGGTGAAACTTGCTCAGTTTGTAGATAATATTAGTAACATTTATATCTCAAAATAAGCTTATTATGAAAAATATACTCAAAAATACAAAATTATACTACTAGAATTTTTATTGTGATATATATATGTATTTCAGGCCAGCGGGGGCTCCGATACTGCCAGTGATTAGAGTCACTCCTGTCCAAGCAGCAGCGATGGCGCCGCCGCTATATACGGAGGTTCATACGTGAGTAACAATAGCATGCCTGGTAAAGTGAACATAGGCCATAGCAAAGTGAATACACGCTAGCTTCAGAGGTTCTTATCAGTAATCATATCATCCATGCACTACAGGGTTCGCTCTCTTTGCCAACTGCAATGCGCACTCGGCAAAGGCAGAAAAGCAGTCGGCAAAGGCTTTGCCGATTGCAATTCTACGTGACAGTCAGCAAAGGGCTGTCGGCAAAGAAAACGTCGGCGGAGGCGGCTTTGTCGAGTGCCACGTGGCATGCAGTCGGCAAAGCCTTTGCCGAGTGCCACGTCAGCACTCGGCAAAGCCACGTGGCGCCGTCAGCCTGACGGCTGGCTTTGCCGAGTGCTGACGCCGAGGCACTCGGCAAAGAAAAAATATTTTTTTTGAAAATTTCTTTGCCGAGTGTCAGCTCGGCATTCGGTAAAGAAATTTTTTTTTTACGAAAATTCTTTGCCGAGTGCTGACACTCGGCAAAGCTGGGGATTTTATGGCCAGATTCCCTAGCTTTGCCGAGTGTCAGCACTCGGCAAAGCTGGAAAATTTTTTTTCCTTTTTTTTCTGTTTTCTTGCATCCAAACATTGCAAAATCATAATTTATATCACAATTTCACCAGGACCACAAGTAGCACCATTTATATCACAATTTCATCACATTTATCACCACCGTCACCATATATATCACAATAACACATATATCTCACAATAGCATCTCTTATCACCATCACAAGTCCATTACAACCATGAAGTTCAACGCAACGAGTCGAACACCACAAGTCGAGGTCCATCACATGAAGTTCAACACAACAAGTATAGGTCCATCACGAAGAGAAGAAATACATGACAGAGACTTCGACGATACTTAAGTCCAGGAGCATAACACAAGCGACAAGTACCTAGCTCGTCGCGCCGTCCCCGGAGCCGTCAGGTTGTCCGTCCCTAGAGCCCCCAGGGTTTTTCCACGGAACCCACCTTGGATCACGCGGCGCCGACCAGTACGGCCGCCCTCCGCCCACCGGCCACGAGTAAGGTGTAGGAGGACCACGCGGAGGTGGATACGGTGGAGAAGGGCCACCCGGAGGTGGATACGGCATCATCTGAGGGCCGGCACCTCTAGGAGACGGGTTTGAACCCGCCGACTGTACCTGCACAAGTTAAAGGCCAAGTGATGTCATTAGTATCTGCAGGATGGACGCACAAGCTAAAGCAAGAGTTAATGTACTCACCGGGGTCCCAGCAGGAGCGACAGGAGCAGGCACAGGAAAAGACGGTGGAGGAGGCGGTGGAGCGAATAATTCAGGCGGTGGAGGTGGCCCGAGGATCTGCAGCGATTGGAAGTAGCCGGCAAAGCCCTGCATTTGACTATTGTAGTGCTGCTGCATGGCTGTCAGGTGCTGCTGGTAAGCCATCTGTTGCGCCTGCATCTGCGCCTGCATCTGCGCCATCTGCTCCTGCACCTGGGCCTGCAATATTACGTCTGCAGTGTTGATCGTAAGTATAGGTGTGAAACGAGTGAACAACGAACGAAACCACACTTACCTGGAACTACGACATGCTCGGCTGCCGAGACGCTATGGGGATGTCGGTGGAGCTCGTGGGCCTGGATCGAACCTGGCTCAGCGTGAGAGCATCGGACGGGTCGACGGCGCCGTGGGCCATGTAGTACCAGACGTGCTGCTTCCCTGGTCCCAACCTCTGTAGGAGGTCTGTGTCCAGGGGCTCGGCGGTGGGGTCGAACGTCTCCCCGTAGCGCTGGCGAGCCGTGGCGGTGTACTCGGTCGCCTTCTCGTAGGCGGTGGGGTTGCTGTACGCCTTGGGCCCGTCCTCTGGGTTGTAGATGTTGTCCGGCGCTGTCGCCTTGCCCTTGTGGGAGAGGAGGTACCCGGTGAACTGGTTGATTTCCTGCCCACCGTGCGCCTGCGTCTGCATTGAAAATAGAAACATGGTTACAAGTAATGACAATTGAGGGCTACAAAAAAGACATGAACGGATGCATACCCATCTTCTCATGTACGTTGGGAGGGGCTGGCTCCCTTGGTGGTGTGGCACCCCTCGCATCTATAGGCGGCGGCCCCGATGGTCGTTGCGCCTCGCGTACGCCTCGTCCGTTTGCCACATGCGCACAATCTCCTCCCAACAGTCCCTGTGGTTGTCGCACCACCCCGGACAGAACTGCATGACATCAAGTATTTGACATGCGAGAAGATTAGTGTAATGTTTCACTGAAGGAGTCTGAATGAATGTTTTCCTACTTAATTACATGCACGTATTGAGCGAAGGTGAGGTCGGTCTCCCTCGAGTTCATGATCTGGCGGATTTCGGGCTTCTTGATGGACTCTGCATGCACGTCGGCGTAGTAGTCGCGGATGGCCTGTATACGCGCCTCATGGTACAGGTCCTTGAGATGATCTTTGTAGACTGCCTCCTGCACTCGTGCCGCCTGGTCCGCTTTACCCTCCTCGCACGTGAAGAAGTCCTGCACACAGACACATCATGTAGCATTGCATTGTTTTAAGAAGTCCGACGAATGCGTACTATTTAGCAATGCAGTGCGATGAAAGACTCACCCAAAACTCCCTCTTTATCTTTGCCGTGAGGGTCTCGCCACCCACGTTGATGAGGTAGAAGTGAGCCCACCTCGTGGGCACCTTCAACTCGCCGTCCACGTTGACAAGGCCAGGGTAGTACTCCTTAATCAGGAGGCCCTGGATGCCATTGATATGGCGCGATTCACCTTCTCCGCTCACAAATGCCCAGGCACTGCACGAGTCATTAAGAACAATTGTTAGTCTACAGTTCGATTTTCAACATGTCATATGAACAAGTAGTGAAATCAATAATGGTTACTTACGTCTGGCCCACGGGTGTAATCACCGGGCGTCTGTTGAATTGCGGCCGCACCCTAGGAAGCTGCGTAGGCCCGCGCGAGTACACCTTGGTCACGCCTGACGAAGTCGAAGCCATCTGGCCTGGTGTAGGCACGACGTCGTCATTGTCGGCGGCGTCGTTGTCGTCGTCGTCGTCCTCGTCACCCGTCATCGTCCCCTCATGCGAGGACGAGAATGGTAGCCTCCTCGTCGCCTGGTAACGTCCGCTGCGGGGTTGCGACCCCCTACTGGACGACCCGCCCGCGAACACCTCCTCCTCCTCATCATCGTTGGCGGTCTCCTACGGGGGGACCTGGTACGCCAAGCGTACGGCTCGATGCGGCCGCTGCTGTCGTCCGCCTGGCATTTTGCCGAGTGCCTGCAATGACAAAGAACAAAAGAGTTAGCATAAATAAATGACAAGTACTTGTAAAGGAACATAATAATAACAATATAGTATTACATGGCCTCGTAATTATCTCCGCGAACGGCAATATGGCGGGCGTGGAGTCGTCATCACTATCACTATCGTCGTC
>CM041645.1:4134785-4239308 GCA_023333625.1 Bothriochloa decipiens | reverse complement strand
GTATTGTGGTTACTTAAAAAAATGTTATCGGCCAGCGGGGTTGCGTGGTCTTGCATGTTTACTCCCTTTTATATTTAAAAATGTCGTAGAGTTTATAGAAAAAGATAAAAGAGAACCACACGTCGGCACGTACCTCATGATCGATATGGATGGGCACGAGTGGCCAAGCCATAACATGAATGGGCTCGAACAGCTAGGCCATGATACGAGTTGTGTTATGTCAGTCGACCAAGGCTTTACAATTCTCGAACAAGAAACAAGAACTGCGAGAATGAGCTACAGCGAAAAAGAAGTGAACAACATGCGGACTCTTCAATAAAGAAAAGCATGTATACATATACATATACATATACATATACATATACATATACATATATTACAAAAAGTGTAAAACAGACCCGTCTACCCAGCCGTGGTGAAGCTGGATCACCGAATGCTTTTACCGTGCAAAATTTTTATCGCCGACATGTGGACCCGCCACCCCGCGCCTCTCCCTCACCCTTCTCCTCACTCGCTGCTCGCCATAATTAAAAAAATTAAAACTCCTGTCTCACCCAGGGACGGACCTACAGGGTATGCAAGGTGGGCCACCGTAAACCTTGGGTTCGCCTGTCATAGACATAGGATATAAATTTCAAAGTAAACAAATAAAAAAAAGAGTAACTATGATCTCGTAGTGTCATCGGTTTGGCTTCCGAAGTTCCGCGTCTTCGCGATCGCGCGGCTCCGCGTTTGAGGGAGGAGTAATTGCGCCTGCGCCGCCACGACTCGTCGACTCGAATCACGGGGGAGGCCGCCAGGACTCGAACGGATGAGGCGATAGGAAGGGGGTGTGGTGATTAGTTTAGGGGCGGGGCGATTAGCCGGTTGATGACGATGACATTTGGGTCTTTCTAGGAGTATATAAGTAATAAGATATACGGAGTATCAAGAGAAGAAGGAACATATCCAGCGGTTCTTGTCAGTAGTAGTCATATCATGCATGCCTGTAGCATGTGTTTAATTGTGAGCAGCAATTGCATGCACCAAATTAAAATGCATAGGCATACTATTTGGGAAAGCTAGAATTAGTAAATACGATGGGAACAAATAAAGCACACGATTCATTATTCCATAGCACCCGTCTAAATACACAATGGATTCATCTAAATACATGATGGGATCACTCGGCCGAAAAGAGCCAACTAGTAAAAACTGAGTGCAATTCAACCGGTTAGTTAAACCCTCGCGGTGATCAGCTGAGTTAAACCCTCGCGACCGTCACATTCTTATATGTACTGTAGGATCTAAGGCGACATTCTTTAGTGGTATGCGCTATTCTTTTTATTGGTAGCAACTTGTTCTTCTCGAGATCCACCGGCTTAGTCATTTGAAGGCTGTTCATAGGATAATTTTATTATCTACTCTACAAAGTGTCTTCTATGGAATTCGTGCTAGTGAAACTTGCATATGTTTGCCTAGGTCTGTTAAAAATATTAGTAATATTTATATCTCAAAATAGTTTATTATGAAAACTTATTAAAAAATTATAAATTGTACTAGTAGAATTTTTTGTTGTGATTTATATGTTAGAGGGGAGGCGCGCATAGCCCCTGCCAAGCCCCCTTGTGTGCGCCACTGGCAGTGATTACAACAGTCACCTAGGCAGCGGTGCCGGTGTCTACGGAGGTTCATCCGTAAGTAACAATATTATACATGGTATGCTAAAACGAAAACAGGCTATAGCAAAGTGAACACTGGCTAGCTCGCCATGTGTTTCATCAGCGAGTAACTATATATATTGCATGCACCAAATAAATTAAAAATACAACGTATATGATCCATGAGAAGGAAAACACACGATTGATTAATTATTCCATAACACCCATCGAAATGCACGATGGATTATTCATCACATCCATGCACCGAAATGCATTATTGCGATCCATCAGACATCGCATATTATTCTAGGACACACATAGTACATATATGTAGATCGGCAACTAGCCAAATGCAAGCAAGCAGCAGGCTAGCTATGAATCGAAGAAAAGTTAGCTAGCCACATTGTGGATACGGGTAGTCATCCCTAGCCAGCACGATCCAGGTGTTGGGGTCGCCGTTGGGGTCGTAAATGACGTGGACGCGGTTGGGGTTGCCCGGATAATCATCGGGAAGGGGATCGTTCGGCATCAGGTCTGCTATGGTCACGTACCGATTGTCGTTCGTGATGGTGGTGCACGCATCCATGTATCGCTGCCCCACCACATCCGGCCACGCCGTTATAGGGTCTCCTACCATCAGTCCCCTGCTTGCCATTTCTGGATCAAAACTCTCTCCGGTGCAAGGGAAGAAGAAGAAGAAGTGCACTGCTTGTGGCCTGCTGTTAGCTGCTTGTGGTGCTGCTGAGATGGAAGTGGCGGCCAATATATAATAGTGCGCACGGCACGGGGACACTCATCGCGTACAAAATACCACATCGTGTCGATCAGTTGTCCTTGCTCACATACAAAAGCTTGCAGCTGCTAAGAGGTGGCCAGCTGATCGATATATACTACGCGTGAGAGCAGCTACCACCACATCGTGATCACATCACTGCTTCGCTCACATATAAAAGCATGCTTCTCCCACGTACAAAATGCTTTGTACGTAGCTGTATGATTTTTTTAAAAGAAAATAAATATTGTTTACTTTTGCAGGATTATCGATCAAACCCGCGTGTTATACACAAAGGCTTGTCTCTACTATAGTACGACGGCTTATGCTAGAGTTTAGTCAGTCGCCTTCGCTGAGCACGTCACTGCTTCGCTCATGTAAGAAAGAAGCATGCTTCTCTCACGTACAAAATGCTTTGTATCAATACGATCTTTTTTAAAAAAACAAATGTTTACTTTTGCAGGATTATTAAACCCGTATTATAAACAAAATGTTTTGAAGCAGTATGAGTTTTTATTGAAAAAATAAATGATGTTTACTTTTGCAGGATTATCAAATCCGTGTTATAAACAAAGGCTTGTCTCTACTACAGTACGACGCCTTACTGCTAGTATGCGCGCTAGCTCACATACAAACAGTCGCCTTCACTCGCTCACGTGCAAAAGCATACATCAGGCAGACAGTAGCCTAGCATGCAAATGGCTACCAGTTGCATTGGTTGGATGCCATTGCTGCTCTGTCTCCTCCACTTCCGCCTCTGGTGTCCGTGCCAACCTCACTCACCACTCTACTCCTTGGCTATGCCGTCCAGATCAGGCAAACACTCAGCTTAAACTCAAGCAGTCTTTCATCTTCCACCCAAATGCCTGGTTCCCAGGTGACCTAGAGTCCATCGCCAATCTTCAGTCTTTGCAAGCTGGCACAGACTGCTGTCTCTGGGAGGGCGTCGGCGGAAGCAACTCCTCCTCAGGCCATGTCGTTACTGCTCGACCTCAGTGAGTTTGGCTTGAACAGTAACGGAATTAACCCCGTGCTGTTTAATCTCACCTCCCTCAGGCTGCTCGACCTCAGCATCAACAATTTTAGGAGCTATGACATCTCATCAGTTGGTTTTGAGAGACCCAGTTCGCTTACCCACCTCAACCTCTCCAATTCAGGAATCACCGGCCAGGTATTGGCATCAGCAAGCTCACAAACCTTGTCTCCTTGGATCTTTCCCATCGTGATATTGTTACTGCTGACGACTCAGACGCCGCAAGTAATTTTTACCTCTGGGTACCCTCTTTTAGCGAATTTCAGCAATTTAAGAGAGCTTTTCCATGATGAAGCTGTGTATATATTTTCATCTGCTGAAGATTGCTTCAAAGCTCTAGCTAAATCCGTGCCACACATCTGCGGGTTCTTAGCTTGGAGTACTGTGGCTTGCAAGGCCGTATTGACGACAGCTCACTCTCAAGGTTGAAGTCTCTCTCCGTGATCAACCTCAGTGGCAATGACGGTATCACCCCCGGTGTATTTCCTGAATTTCTCATGAATTTTCCAAATTTAAGAGTGCTCCAACTGTCAGGTATGAATCTTCAAGGATGGTTTCCTCGGGGAACATTTCTATCAAAAATCTAAGGCTGCTCGAGTTGTCCGGGAATCCTAATCTCTCAGGCCACGTGCCAAACTTTTCTAATACCTTTTCATTGGAGACACTGAGAATAGACTCGACCAATTTTTCGTATGTCATTAAATCAAGCAATTTTAGCGATTTCAAGACATTGACACAGTTGGGTATAGAAGGAAAGGTTATTTCATGGATTTACTCTCTTCGTTTGGTATGCTTTCATCCTTGCGCCAACTGTTCGTGGTATGACTAGATTCACCAAGACAGTTGGAGTCACTTTTTTCTTGGTCTGAAGGCATCAAGAACCTGAGAACCTTGGGTTTTAGGCTTTTAGCAAATGCGACTTATCCATGACAATACCTTCCTCCACTGGAAGCATGTGTAATAGCGAAGCCCATAAGAAACCTTACACCGAGCAAGCGGGTTGTATTTATAGTCTTGCTCCTAAGCAGTAGTGTAACTTGGCAAATTGCTAGGTATAAGGGCTCCGTAAGTAGCACACTAGCACTGAGAACAATCTGCGGATAAATCTAGGTACAGAGGCCTCGACATTGCATCATACAGCATCAGCTGGTGTGATACCTTATGTGATGTCAATTTCCAGGCAGCGGCACTCGGCAAAGAGGCTTGCTTTGCCGAGTGTCTCAGCCTGGCACTCGGCAAAAAATTTGACGGCGTGGGTGGCCTCGGCCGTCACCTGACATCGTTTTTGCCGAGTGCTATCTTTGCTGAGTGCCTTTTTTTGAAACTCGACAAAGGCCTTCTTTACTGAGTGTCAGGCTTTGCCGAGTGCAACACTCGGCAAAGTTTGGTTTTGCCAAGTGCCCGTGTTTTGGCACTCGGCAAAGCCTGCACCACTAGTCAAATCTCGAGTTTCCCGTAGTGAGGTGCAAGGTGAGCCACTATTGGGCTTCAATTGTTAATGGGCCAATGTTTACCACTTTAGCGCATCCGTAGTGATCAAACGCGCGAGGGTGAGTGCGGAGGATGCAATGCAATGAAGCTTGCGAGGACAGGGGGAGCAGTGTGCCGACGACCAGTACTGATAATAAAATACACGACGTCAAAGGTGTAACAACCCGAAAATTCACCAAACACGAAAACCTGAACTACAAAATTTTGTTGACAAAAACCCTTGAGTAATGTGGTGTCATGTAGCAAACCTACCGTAGTTGCTTATGTGGACCAACATAGTTCAAGTTAGTATTTCATTATCATCGCCTAAGTAATTAAATTAATGAGCAAGCATCATGTTGCATTTATTTCTATACTTGTGACTTGGGGTTTATTTGGATTCTTGCTTTGATAAATGAATCACTAAATATTTATTAAGACATTAAATAAATATTCAACCTATTGATCCATTAATGAATATATATGTATATATGAGTTATATAACATAAAGACACTTGGTTATTACCCAAGTGGACCCACACCCTTGTTAACTATGTTTAGCATACACAATACCTAGTTAATGAGATGAATAAGCAATATACAAAATAGAAAAGCATCAAGAAATAAACAGGAAATGGAAAAAGGCCATTTCGGCCTGGATTGGCTTGCCAGCCCAACCTGCCGGCCGCCTTACCTTCCCCACTCGCGGCCCAAAGGAACAGCTGGCCCA
Organism: Bothriochloa decipiens; assembly: GCA_023333625.1. Classification (NCBI taxonomy): domain Eukaryota; kingdom Viridiplantae; phylum Streptophyta; class Magnoliopsida; order Poales; family Poaceae; genus Bothriochloa; species Bothriochloa decipiens. Next base: position 4,233,663 of record CM041645.1, on the reverse strand, counting down.
GCTCTGCAGCACTACGTGTGCCCCTTCCCCCGCAGCCAGCAGGCCATGGCCCATGAAGACGGCCCACTTGAATCCACTCGGCGCATCACGATAGAAGAAGGAAGCACCTTGTCTTTTCCCAGAGTCACTACCACGCGGGCCTGCCATGTCACTACCCCTTCGTGTCCTCTGTTTCACGCCCAAAACAGAACACCAGAGACCCATACGCAAATCCCAGGCCGGCCTAGTTCATCCTCGACGTCTGTGCCCGCCACCTATCGATCGGATGACCACGCACACGCCACATGGGCCGACTAAGCCCCAACAAGCTCACACCCCTGGCGTGAACGCCTCGCGTGGGAACCAGCTACGGCGCGCGCCAACTACCTCGCCCCGCCATGATCGTGTCTCCCCGGTCCCCCACCTTTTTCAACATGGGAGCGAAGTTGTTCATGCCATCGCGCCCGCGGACGCGTCGTGGCCGCGCTACCCCAATGTCGACGCACCAGCACCACTTGATCGACTTTTCCCCATCCCTCACCGTCCATGCTTGCCATAGCCATGCCCCGGCTATAAAAGCCAGAGCCCCGGTGCACTAGGTTTTCCCAACCCCACGCCACCGCTCTGGTGGCCAATTCCCCTTCACCAAACCACCACTGATCCAAGAAAGAGAGGAGTAAGAAGTGGGAGGCAAGGAGCAAGAGGGAGGAGAAGGAAGAGAAGAGGAAGGGGAGGGCAGAGCCATTTCACACTGCCGTTCGTCGTCATCGGAGCAGGGCTGCACTCATACGACTACACCGGAGCCGCCACTCTACCTGTACTATGATGCCACACCAAGACAGGAATAGAGAAGGCGCAGAGAAGAACAAGGAGGTGGGAAAGAAGTCTTAACTGCGGGAACAAGGACGCCACCGCCGGAAGCTACTTCACCACGCCAGAGTACACCAGAGTGCACCAGAGCGAGAGCCGTGATCGAACGACTACTTCGATGACTCGGCTCGGCTGCACTGCTACATGCACCGCCTCACCATCATGCCACCTTGCCACAATGAGCCTGCGATGACTACACCTCCACGGTGAGCTGTTACCGTCTTCCTCCCCTGTCCTCGGTCACTAGCCTGCTGAACGCCGCCGCGTCTCGCACCGAGACGCGTAGGCTAGAGCCATCTCCGGCTCAGGACAAACGTCATGCACGCACGCAAACGAGCCACCATGGGATACACCGTAACTCCATGACACGGGGACACCAACGTGCCTGTGCCTGCAGGCATGGCCATCGTTCCCTGGACCTCGCCATCGATGCCGCCGTGCTGCACCATGTTCCCATGAACCCCAACAATTTTCTCTTGTTTGATAGCGCTGTCAAGCTCCACCTCGGTCCACCGCGTCCATCCATCTAGTTGATGAAACCCTGGAGCCCTTGGTTTGCCCTGGCCGTGAAGCTGCCTTACTGTCGGAGCACTGTCATGTGCCTTCACCACGCGCGGCCTCCGCCGTGGCCTGTGGTTATCGCCGGCGGGACCAATGAGTCCCTGGTGACGGCAATCGAGGAATGGATAGGGAGATCCAGCCCCTTTGCCACGGTCGCCGTCGCTGGCAAGATGCGCTGCCATGGCGAGACCACCGTGACCACCTCTGGCCATCTCGCTGGACTAAAGCGCACTGCAAGCGCCGCCCTGGACTGTAGCATCCTACCGCGTAGCCAAATTGGGAGAAGGAGGCCACCTTGACCTACACCGTCGTGACCGCTATGATACGGCGGAGCCACCGTGAGCCTTCGCCATGGAAGGCTGCCGTCGTACTCCATGGTCGTCTTCGGCGAGCCGATGGTTGCTCTGGGAACCTCAATTGACTATCCTACCTAGCGAATCGGAGGAAAAGTGGATGTCCTCTGTCACACCTGGTTCCAAGGACAAAACCAGATATACACTATATGTGAGTCTTAAAGGACAAATCTCACATATAGCCACAAATAGTATCAAATACAATGCTTTAAATATAGCGTACACAATATATAAAATATCACCTAATGAACAATCAGCGGAAGGATGGCTTCAAACTCCGGGTGTAGACTTCACTCCACTGGATCCAAACTGACTGGTTGACAATAAGCCTAGCACTTCTCCTGAGGTGTGGGGGAATAGCAAGAGTGAGTCCATGTCGAACTCAACAAGTATAGCATAAGGTGGTATAGCTATAAATCGATGACCAATGTAACATAAATAATGTATAAAACATAAACGATAAATAAATGAGCATCTTAATCGAACCAGAATCATCATCTAATGTAAATGTCTCCAAGGTCGCTCGTGTCCTTGAGCAAGGCTAGTATACCAGTTTATTAAACTCTGCGCAGAGGTGTACACTTCACTGTGAGCCGTGATTTACCCTTTCGCCCGAGGTGATCAGCCTCTTAGCCCACTACCAAGGAAGACCGACAGGGTTCACTATGAAGACTTTCAAAGGTTCATCTAACAAGTTAGGGCCACTAGGTTTCCCCATCAATAAGAATGAACCCTCCCCCAAGAGGTGGCTAACAAAAGACAAGAACCACACCTTCTTGGCAGGCAGCGAAATCATACAGATCGGAGCCCCTTTTGCACCCTTTCGGGTAACCACTAACAAGCTAGAAAAGGGCCTCATACTGAGCTAAAACCGGAGCCATATAGCCCTCACAGCTGTACTGTAAATCCCGGATGATCACGTACAGTTAAGATCTTAATTTTGTTAAAAAGTCATCTTTTAACGTTTAATGCTTAAACATTAATTAAATCATAAGGTCATGGTTACAGAAATAAAACCCAAACTATACTTCCCTTAAAACTTGCTTTAAGTCCAAAGCCTAGTTGCTTGATGTACTTCACTTGTTCTATCTTATGGTCTCCAGTCCCAGCTGCACTTGTGGGTCCTCAACTCCCGATCTTCAGCGCTCATGAATTGCTCTTTGTCTATTCGTAGCAAACAAGCAACACAAACAGACAAAGCTAAGAACAAACATCAATCAAAATAAATACTAAAAAAAGAGTGGTCTATATGGTAGAGCTTGTTACTATGATCACGAGAGTGTAAGGGTGACCAGCAAAGGACCTATCGTTGTGGTGGTACAGCTAACGAGGTTGATCTAGGCTATTCGCATGTTGGAAAGGCGTGGATAGATCATTATTTTAACCCATAAATAAGTCAAATTTTGAAAAGCCTAAAACATGGTAAATATCACTATGATCGCATAGCTTACGTCGATACAATTCTAAAAAGTATAAGTTTGCTAAAAACGGAGTTAAAACGTGAAAGTTACCGCTAAAACAAGGTCAGGGGCATAACCGTAAATAAATAGAACTATTTTTGCATTCAACAATAATATAAAAACTAAAATAAAACTCAGTTTGGACCTAAAGCATAAATACCGACGACTTTAGGGTTCAAAATGTAAAATCAACAGCCTGTTTGAACTACAGTGGACTAAATCATAATTACAGAAAAGTCCAGGGACCTTTCTACAAAAATGCCTCGGCTGACCGGATCGTTGACTAGATTGACCTAGTCAGCGCTGGCGTGGCGCTGACGTGGCGTACACGTGGCGCTTGCGTGATTGCCATGTCGGCTGCTGACTGGGCCAGATTGACCCACGGTTGACCTAGCGTCAACGGTAGATCTGGGCCACCAGAGCCAGATCCGACGGCCAAGATTCGCTAGTCCGAAGGAGCTCGCCGGAGCAACGGTCGGGACGACGGCGCTTCACCGGAGTTGGCCGGAATAGCGCTCCGGTACTCGGCTGGCTTTGCGGCGGGTACTGGGGTGACGAGCATGACTCCGTGGACTCGGCCGTGGGGTTAATGGCGGAAAAACGACCGGAGGCGGGTCGGCTGCGCAGCGGCGCCATTGACGTCGGCCAGAACTCGGCGAGAAGGCCCTGCGGTCCACGGGAGGCATCGGGGAAAGTCAAAAGAGAGAGAGGAGCTTACCGCGCGTCCGATGGCGGTGTTCTCATCGTCGGAGGCTGACCGGAGAAGGGGAATCGGCTGTGGATGCGAGCTTCTTGACTTGGACCTCCGGCGGGGTCGGTGAACGGTGATGCGTCCACGGATTCGAAGAAGGAAAGGCGCTAGGGCGCGTCTTGGCCCTGTGAAGATGATGCGTGGATTGGTAGGGCGAGAGGTGGACTATATGTGGAGGTTGAGAGCTCGGAGCGGCACCCCAATGGCGGTGACGGCGGTTCGCGGCGCTAGGGTTTCACGGCGCGGCTGTTCTGGAGCGAGGTGGCGGCTGTGATTAGGGTTCGGAAGAGACGACGGTGGCATGATGCTGCCTTTTTATGAGGCGAATGGCTTGGCGTGCACGCCAGGGACGGAGTCGGTGCAGGTGTCTCGGTCGGAGCAGAATCCTGCATCAGGACGACGGAGGTTGGGGACGACACGGTGGGTCCCACTTGCCAGCGACAGAGAGAGGGACGGGAGATGCGGGCGCACGCGCGGTGGCCACTGCAGTTGCTGGGCCGGTAGCCGGTGGCCCAAGAAGGCGGACACGCGAGGTGCTGGCGGCTGGCTAGGCCACGGCCTGTTGGCCCAAGGAGGACGGGCGACGCGGTAGAGAAAAAGGCCGTCGAGCCAGAACAAGGAAGGGAGGGAGAGCAGGCCGGCTGGGCCTTTCGGGCCGAAAAGAAGAGAAGGAGGGGGAGGGAAAAGAAAAAGATTTTCCTTTTATTTGAACCATTTTTCAAATCCATTTTCAAAAACATTTGAAATAATTTTGAGTTTTGATCAAAGTCACCCAATCAAATAAATATTTTGCAGCGGCATGAGTGCACAAACATGTTGCCAACCCTATGTTAAATTTTAATTTAGAGAAAAATATTATTTTCCCTAGATTTTCCTGAGCACAAAAAAAATTTTAAATTTAATTATTTTAACCCTAGTTTCAAAAATATAAATTTTGGGGTGTTACATCCTCCTCTTGCCAAGGTGCTCTAACACCGCCGTTCCGTCGCCGCCGTGGCCAGCCAAGTGGAGAGCACCACAGACCACCCTGAGGACCTTGCTGTGCTCGTCGTAGCCACTAAGAGCTCATGCGCACCCTACCGAAAGCCAAGGGCCGCTAGAGTGCCCAAAAGCAAGACCACGCTGCCGCCGGCCATGTCCGTCGCGGAGCAGAGGAACAGAGAAGGGGAAAAGGAAGATGAGCGACAGTATCATGCACTTGGACTACGTGAACCACAGAGAGGATATCAGGAACATGAACGCGGTTTATCATAGACCTGCTGTGTGGTACGTAGACCCATAACGCCGATCCACCATGAGCTGAACGGATGGATGGACCCATGGACAAAGCCCAATGGAGGTCCAAACGACAACGTGGCATCGTGAGGAACTGACACATGGCGAGCCAGCCCGATCCAAATCCAGCCCATGTCCAGCCTTGATCCGGCCCTGCAAGGCCCGCTTCGAGCCCATCTGGGTTGACCTGGTTGATGATGACATAATCATGATGTCATCTGCCACGTCATCTCCTGACACGTCAGCATGGACCCACATGTCATACTGGTGTTAGCTGGACCAATCACCGCATGCCACGTGGCCCCATCCAGAGATTGACACGTATCGCACCCTTATATATATCAGCCCTTTTCTTTTTCAAAATATAGTTTAAACTTCAGAAATTCATAACTAATTTATACGAACTCAGAAAAATATGAAACAAGTGTTTAAATTTTCTATGAATCGAGCTCTACATCTTGAGCTTATGTTTCAGTGCATTTGGATCTTTTTCTATTCATTTGATTCTTTGTAAATTCTATAGGAGTCACTAACGCGACTATTACGTCTCGATTTCAGAGTCGAGCGAGGAGCAGCCTGAGGAAGGATACTACAGACACGAGGGAGAAGGTCCCACTGATTGACTACATTGACAGAAAAAGACGTGTACCACTACTACCTCGACATCGTAGTTGTAATGGCAGCACCTTCTTTTAGAAATCCTATTAGACATGGCTAATATCTAAAATTGCTAGTGCTTTACATTTCTGCTATAGATACACCTATGATAGGATTGCATGGTAGAAATATTACTTGATGGCCCCTGTCTTGTCGTAGCCTTTCACCTGCTCACTGCTGATAGGCTAGACGCACGCCTTTATACTTTTGTTATTATTATATACTTCACTCGCTTATTATATTTGCGAAGTGATGAACCCCTGGGAGGAGGGTTTGGCTCGGATGCTAGGCTTGGTGGACTTGTTGGACCTAATGGACTTGGTGGACCATTGTGAGAATCTGGGGTTCTGGGTGGTGTCTACGGATGGGTGTTGGGTGAGGGTTGAGTCGACTGGACAGGATCTATGATGAGTCTTGGGATGGGTCTTGAGTCGAGTCTTGCCGAGGATACAACCTGGGCATCCCCACGAGAAGTACCTGTGGTGGGTACATGCGATATAAGGAGATCTCAGGTGGAGAGCCCTCGGGAAGGAGGCGACGTGACTCGAGAAGACCCCGGGTGGAGAGCCCTCGGGAAGGAGGCGATGTGACTTGAGAAGACCCTGGGTGCAGAGCCCTCGGGAAGGCACGGGGTGTTGGAGAACCCCCTTTTGTGAAGATGTCCTGTCTGGTCCCACTTAGGAACTGATATCTCGGGAGAATCGGAACCATGGACTTTTCGTGCACACCACTCGCTCTTGCATCTGCGAGGGACAGAAGTTCGACTAGTCTGGACAATGCCATTACTGTCTGGAGTTGAGGGGGATGGTATGGAGGCAAGCCTGTACCACTCTATTCAACAGTACCACTTGGGGGCCCGGTGCTGTTGATCCTAGTCCCAGGGTATCTGGTAAGCCGTCACTTTCTAGGGCTAGGTGGTAGGATGATATTTTCTAGGTTAGAAAGATCGTCCGGAATCAGCTTAGGCGAGCGCATGTCTATGATGGCGATCTGGTGGTTTCAGGTGTACATACTCTGTAGAATTAATCGATCTATACGTATAGTCGCGTCCTCCGCTATGGACATTTCATGACCTACATTTCTATTGAGTAGTGAGAGGAGTGTGCTACCACCTCCGAGAGATACTTCCGATCGTGAGCCTTAGGTTGTGGGCTGCGGGCCGCTAAGACAGGCCGAGAGGGAGTTTGCCTGCCGACTGAGTGTGAGATGTGGTGAGATGAGGTGATGGAGATGTGGTGATGGATCTAAAATAGATAGGATGGTGGTTTGATGTGTGTGGATGGGTTTGGAAATGTGTTAAAACTTGACTAACTATTGTTATAAACTTGATTACTTTTTGCATGCATAGGAAAACCATAGCCAAACTATAGGATCGTCAGATCCTTTTTGTTTCTTTTTTCACTAAAGCTCATCAGTGCTGACCATGACCTGTATATACCTGGCGCTGTACAGATTTACCTGCTTTATAGAAAAGTTATGGATAGATGGATTAGGTGGTCTCATGCCTACGCTCAAGTTGGTTCATGAAGATGCTTCCGTGAGTGTTCTCATACTTTCGCAGCTGTTCTGGGTGCTTATACTCTGATGATCCGTCATGTGACGATGTAATAAATAATATAAGCCCTTTTATTATACCTCTTTATTCTAGATTCGAAGTATAGACTTGATTATCAACTGTTATATGATAATATGATGAATTATTTCTTTACATTATTGTTAATTCTGTGATTTTTTTCTAGAAAATTGAGGATATTTCAGAAGCCACATAGTAAGGCCGGTGTGGATGCGCGCGGCCGTGCATGCAGACAGATTGACGTCCGAGCAGCGCTGAGCATGTAAGGCCGCCCCCGCCCCGTAATGGTCTGTCGTTTTGTTCCAGCTTGCCTTTATCTTGTTCCAGTTTCCATGCTTGATTTGTTCGTTTTTATTTGGTTATTTGTTGGGTTTTGGGGGCACTTGCATTTGTATTCGAGTCCAGCTAGCAGTCAGAATTTGATTTGTTTATCTGAATGACCGAATCCATGTTAATTTTTACGACAGGCTTGCTATTGTAGGTTTCTGCAATGCAATGGTAGAAGCGATTGTGGTCGTCGTAAGCTAGTTTCTGTCATACCTCAAATTAATTCAGTCCTCTGCTCGCCACTTCCGAAACCTCAAGATCATCAGGGTATTACTTTAACCTAGTTCCATAAATAGCAGCAGAACACTTTCACTACTAGAGAAATCGAAAATATTCCTATAGGTATGGATGTATGTTGACTATGTCCACTGAAATAATTGAGACGACGTTTTTCCGCGCGGTTACAAAGATATGCATATATATAGCCTTGTGTCCAAACAACTCCATCACAGTTGACACCATGACATTTGAATGTGTCCAATACTGCAATGTGCCGTGTGCAGTCAGATACTATTATTCGTGTGACGACGGCCGACGACGACTTTGAAAAGACTATCAACTTCATCTCGATCTTCGTGCATTGACTTTCAGGGTGACTTGCTTAAATTAAGGCCTTATTTAGATGTTAGGATTTTTTTAACCTTAATACCGTAGCACTTTCGTTTGTATTTGATAAATATTGTTCAATCATGGTCTAACTAGGTTTAAAAGATTCGTTTCGTGATTTATAACCAAACTATGCAGTTAGTTATTTTTTATCTATATTTAATACTCCAAGCAAGTGGCTAAACATTGATGTGATGAAGAGAGAGTAAAAAAATTTAAAATTTAGATGACATGTAAACAAGACCTAAGTAGAAATTGAATTGATGTCTCAAGGACTCTTCATCACAGCATGCAGCATGCACTGCAAATATATAAATGCATGCACGTCTTGGTTGGAGCACTCAACACATCATCTTTCTCTCGCATCGTATCCTCCTTCGTCAGCATATAGCAGCATACATATGGCTTCCATTAGTTGGGCACTACTGGTGCTCTCTCTACTGGTACAGCGCCACCCACTCGCCGCCTACAGCATCGTCCATCCTGATGGCAACCTGACTCACCACTCTGTTCCTTTGCTATGCCGTCCAGATCAGGCAAAAACTCTGCTTAAACTCAAGCAGTCTTTCGACTTATTCGACTCCACCACCACTCTCTCGTCTTGGCAAGCTGGCACAGACTGTTGTCTGTGGGAGGGCGTTGGCTGCAGCAATTCCTCCGGCCACGTCATCTCTCTCGACCTCAGCGGGTTTGGCTTCAGCAGTTATGGAGTTGACCCGGTGTTGTTTAATCTCACCTCTCTCAGGGTGCTCGACCTCAGCATGAACGATTTTAGGGGTTCCAACTATGGTATCCCATCTGGTTTCGAGAGACTCAGTTTTCTTACCTACCTCAACCTCTCTTATACAGACATCGCTAACGCAGACATCGGTGTACCTGTTGGCATTAGCAAACTCACTAACCTTGTCACCTTGGATCTTTCCGATAATCATGCTCCTTCAGTACCCAATTTCCACACCCTAGTGGCCAATTTCAGCAATTTGAAAGAGCTTTACCTTCATTATGCGATTATTTCTTCTACTCCAGAAGACTGCTTCAAAGCTCTAGCTAAATCTGTGCCACATCTGCGGGTTCTTAGCTTGGAATACTGTAACCTCCAACTCCAAGGTCATATTGATAGCTCCCTCTCGAGGCTGCACTCTCTGGTTGAGATCAACCTCAGTGAGTGTTTTGGTATTACCCCTGGTCCATTTCCAGAGTTCTTCATGGATTTTCTCAATCTAAGGGTACTCCAACTGTCTGGTATTAATCTTGAGGTGTGGTTCCCTCAAGCTTGAGATCAAAAGTTTTCTGGTCCTATACATGAATTCAATGGGGTATCTTCACGCTTGCAAGTAGTATACATACAAAGGAATGATTTAACAGGGAAGATTCCCCAGTCATTGATGGTACTCCCAAATTTGATGGATCTCAATATTGAAGGAAACAACTTGGTGGGCTCAGTCGATCTTGCATCAGTATGGAGGTTACAGAACCTTACCTCTTTAGTTCCTTCACACAATAAGATAAGCGTAACAGAAAGCGAAGTTGGTAACTCTTCATATATCTATCCCTCTCGGCTTGTGAAACTAGGACTTGCTATTGCAATATGAGAATGATACCAAACTTATTGATGGGTGTTATCCACTTGGAATATTTGAACCTTTCAAATAATAAAATAGGAGGGGATATACCAAACTGGATATGGGAGAGATGGAACTATGACCTCATGTTCTTAGATCTTTCACACAATAGGTTAACTGGTATGGGACTCAGTTCATATGTTATCCCATTCATTAATATCCTTTATATCGATCTTAGCTCCAACAAGCTTCAGGGACATATTCCTATGCCACCATCAGCTGATTTCTTGGATTATTCAAACAATATGTTCTCTTCCGTTGCTCCAAACTTCACATTATACCTTACCGACACTTGGTATGTTAGGTTGTCCAACAATAATATAATTGGTCATTTACCACATTCAATTTGCAATACAGATGTGCAAGTCCTTGACTTGTCGTATAACTATTTTAGCGGATTGTTACCACCATGCCTAATGGAAACTTGGGATCTGAGAGTAATAAATTTTAAAGAGAATCAATTTGAAGGGATGTTACCTTCCAATATTTCAAGTGAATGTTCTGTCGAGACAATCAATTTGCATGGCAATAAGATTGAAGGCCAGCTTCCAAGGGCACTCTATAAATGCTCTAACTTGGAGGTTCTTGACCTTGGAAGGAACCAAATTACAGATACCTTTCCATTTTGGCTAGGGAGGCTTTTGAATCTTCATGTCCTTGTCTTGAGGTCCAACCAGTTCCATGGTACACTAGGCGGTTATCTCGTAGAAGAGAAATCTGGACAGCACTTCTCAGGCTTGCAAATCATTGACCTTGCCTCAAACAACTTTTATGGCAAGTTGCATCCACAATGGTTTGAAAATTTCAAATCAATGAAGAAATATAACAATACAGGAAAAGTTATAGACCATCAATACCTAGCATCTGGTTTTTCGTATGAAGATTCTGTCACAATATCATACAAAGGGTTCTCCATGGCATCTGAAAGGATCTTAACTACCTTAACATTAATAGACCTATCAGATAATGCACTTGAAGGTAGTGTTCCTACATCGATTGGAAATCTAGTTTCATTACTTGTACTCAACATGTCTCACAATGCCTTCACCGGAGAAATTCCACCCCAACTTGGCAGTATGACTTCTTTGGAGTCCCTGGACCTGTCTTCAAACATTCTATCAGGTGAGATTCCACAAGAGCTAAAAAACCTCACCTTCCTTAGCGTCTTGAATTTGAGCAATAACCAATTGGAGGGAAGGATACCACAATCACGTCAATTTGAGACATTCCAGGAGAGCTCATTTGATCGCAATGCTGGGCTTTGTGGACCCCCTCTAACCAAACAATGTAGCCCTCCACCAAGTGAAGTGCTGAAAAGCTCTTCTCATAGTGTCGATGTTGTTTTGTTTCTCTTCGTTGGTGTGGGCTTTGGAGTGGGATTTGCAGCAGCTATTCTATTGAAACTGGATTACTGGATCAGCAGGTGGTTCCATATTTTTCAGGATTTTATGTTCACTTGAAGGTGCCCGATTGCTATAAAGGAGGTGCAATATGTCATGCTCACACACCTTGGTTGTACCATATATTCTTCGGTAGCTGCTTATACAATATGGTTTATGGTTTATGCTATCCTTAGCACATCAAAATAAGTGTTAGTTGTTTTGTGTATGTAATCTTGTGGAACTTATAAGTTTTTTTTTGTCACCTTGTCTTACTAGTACTTGCTGGTCTTGTTACTATATGTTATCTGTAATCATTGCTCATCAAAGTGGTGTCATGTAGATGACAAGTACACATTTTGTCAATGTCCAAGAAACTGCTACTTCATCAGTGACTTTTGCTCTAAATCGAACCTATTATATGATGAACTAAATGCATGTGTCATCTTTCCCATATTCCTTTACAATGATGGCAGATTGGACCTGCATACCACTCACCAAATACTGTAACAGGAGGTATATATAATTAGGACTGGTGACGGGAAAAAGTATCCCGGGTGTGTCATTAGGCTTGTGGCAACACCCAGAAGAGAGTACGCTCTATCATCTGTGAATGCTACTGGTTACTTTATGCTACTAGTAGAATTGCAACGCGGTGGGTTCCTGGGAGACATAACATACTATAATACCCCAGCAGTACAGAGCATTGGCGTGCAGCAGAGCATTCAGAATAAGAAAGATCAGCTGAGTTTCTTTCTCATATTCATTGTAAAAAAAAAGTGTTCAGCGTATGAACCACAAGATCTCTAACACGCCTTTTTGCAAGATCAAGGACTCCTAGGAACTGTCATCGATACTAAGAAGAATGTATTTGCCTTGTACAACACTCAAATATGTTCTTGGCAGTATATTTATAACTCTAATATAGACAAACCTCACTAATATATTTCTCTGTAATTTCGTAAAGCCACGTCATCATGAGGGCCCCACCAAGTCTAAATGCACCATCATGAGTAACTTCAAACACTAAATTGCATTCGTTGCCAAGCCACTAAGCCATCAAGAGACATTCCACTTGGTTCCTTTAATACACCAAGCTACTTTCATGATGACTCCATCTAGCATCAAACTCTCATGTCCATCTAATTGTTCTATTAATTTCACATCTATAATAAAGCTAGCAGATAATCAAATTCATTCGTATTTTCTCTTGTATACCCGCAGCAACGAGTGGGGAATTCCTCTAGTTGTGATAATACAAAAACCATACATGCCCTCCTCCTGATATTTTTTCGAAACCATGCTATTGCACATTCTTCATTAAGAGAAGCAAGAATGTTTTACAAGTTCATCCAAACCAAGGCAAGTTACTACCGCATGGAGGAGCGACACGTATAAAGATAACCAGCTCGAACAGTGGTGCTTAGGGTTGCGTACTTCTAGTAGAAACAATTGTGCGACGTATATATGTTGCTGAGCTAAGTAGAGAAGAGTGGGGGCGATACTCCGGAAGCCCGCCGCAATCCATTCGCTCGCTTCATCGCCGATGAGATCAAGGACGTGTACCGGGTCCTTGCAGACACTGTCGAAAGTCCTCCTGTTCCTTCCACACCATCCATGACACCAGAAGAACCAGGGAGTTGAACCCTCGCCCGAAGCTTTCTGGAACGCGGATGCGGGTCTAGAGCCACCAGTCTTGAAGCTTGGAGTCGGTGGTTGGGCATAGGTGGAGGAAGCCCACCAGTCCTGAAGTTGACGACATAGGTGGAGGAAGTCCTCCCGAGGAAGAAGGCATGATACGCGGAGGAGCTGGAATAGTTCCCTCCAGAAGTCCACTTCCAGGCGATCAGGTCCGTAGGTGAGTGGTGGCGAGCATGTTCCATAGCCTCAAGTGCTCGGCGATCAGTAGCGCAGTGGGTGCGGCCATCCTCCTGACATGCATTTATTCCTCAACGGAAGACACGCCTAAACTAAGGTTACATGAGGAAATCCCTGGGGTCTGTAACATACCCTGTCAGGGCAGAGGCAGCTGGAGTGTAAGGAGACGCCAGGTAGATCTGCCCTTCCTTGTGCCCCATCCTGCCTGGGAAGTTCCTGTTCGTAGTGGACACGCAGACCTAGCTGCAACCAGGTAATCAGATCCATATGTTAAATTCATCACTCATCAAAGCCGCCCAGGTTAACAAACTAGAATTTCAGAGCACTTGCTGCTTTCCTTCACAGACCCAAGGACTTCAATCAATGACAAAAAGCTCTACAGAGGGGTTTTACAGCTGCTCAGCTAAAACACGCAGAGTTGAAGGTCAAAAATTAGTCCTGACACCATTAGACAGACCTAGACCTCGCCTCGAATACCATAGCTTTTCTGCAAAAAAAAAAAACATATATCAAAGGTGGAGACAACTATGTCAATAAGAAAGGGTGGGGCCGGGAAAAGGCAAAATATTATGATAGTTCCTGTGTTTCAAAAGGAAGGAAAAAAAAGAGATTTGTCTCTGTGCCCAAAACTAAACCTTGGCATTTGAATTGATTTATTAAAATATTGTTATATTCACATCATTCAAATTCGATATAATGATTCCCTTTTTCGATCACCAGATTAAATGTACCTTAAATATAGCCGCCGATTAGGAGCTCTAATCAGAAGGCATCTCCACCACCATATTATGAAGAAAAAGAAAGGGGCCATGCATTGCATGGAGTGATGATTAAAGCTAATGTGGTCATTCAAGTGTTTCCACTGATATAAATTAAACAAAGAGAAAGTTATACACTAGTGTGGAGTGCTTTCAGTTCACGATCCACCACGCACATGAATATAATAAATGCAGGATGCCATTGTGTAATGCGTGTGCCATGACCGGCGACGACTTGGAAACTTGAACAAGACTATCAACCTCAATTTACAAATACAAATATCCCTCCTTGTGTTACCATGCAGACAGTCGCCTAGCATGCAAATGGCTTCCAGTTGTATTGGTTGGACGCCATTGCTGCTTTGTCTCGCGCAGCTCCTCCACTTCCACACACAAGCCGCCTCCGCCTCCGGTGTCCATGCCAACCTCACTCACCACTCTGCTCCTTGGCTATGCCGTCCAGAGCAGGCAAACATTCTGCTTAAACTCAAGCAGTCTTTCATCTTCCACCCAAATGGCTGGCTCCCAGGCGACCTGGAGTCCATCACCACTCTTCAGTCTTGGCAAGCTGGCACAGACTGCTGTCTCTGGGAGGGCGTCGGCGGCAGCAACTCCTCCTCAGGCCATGTCGTCACTGCTCTCGACCTAAGTGGGTTTCGATTGAACAGTAACGGAATTAACCCCGTGCTGTTTAATCTCACCTCCCTCAGGCTGCTCGACCTCAGCATAAACAATTTTAGGAGATATGACATCTCATCGGTTGGTTTTGAGAGACTCGGTTCGCTTACCCACCTCAACCTCTCCAATTCAGGAATCACCGGCGTACCTATTGGCATTAGCAAGCTCACAAACCTTGTCTCTTTGGATCTTTCCAATCGTGATATTGATACTGATGATGACTCAGACGCCACAAGTAATAATGACCTCTGGGTAACCTCTTTCAACACACTAGTGGCGAATCTCAGCAATTTGAGAGAGCTTTTCCTTGATGAAACTGTGTTTTTTTCTTTTTCAAAAACGTGCATTGCACGTGCTTCATTAAGAAAAATTAGAGTACATAACACGACACACTTTCCCGACAGGCGAGCTGCCACAGGCAAAGTGGCCAAGACACACTTACACAAGGCACCGGCTCTAACGGTGGCGCTTAGATTGGTGTACTGGGGGGCTAACTATTGTGCGATGTGAGAGAGAGCGGTACTCCTACTGTCTGGTCGCTAACAGGGTCGCGAGACTACGAAAGCCTACCACTATCCAAGAGTCGGCCTCGTCCCGGATGGACTGCAGAAGCTGAGACGGCGATTTGGCGGCAGAGTCAAAGGTCCTCTTGTTGCGCTCCTTCCAGACCTCCCAAGAGACGAGGAGCACCAAGGAGTCGAAGGCTCGCCTGAAGGACTCCGGCACCTGAGAACGGGAGTGCTGCC
This sequence comes from Bothriochloa decipiens, assembly GCA_023333625.1. Classification (NCBI taxonomy): domain Eukaryota; kingdom Viridiplantae; phylum Streptophyta; class Magnoliopsida; order Poales; family Poaceae; genus Bothriochloa; species Bothriochloa decipiens. The sequence goes on along the minus strand of CM041645.1, from coordinate 4,218,190 downwards.
ACCAGTTGACCAAAGTAGAGGAGTTCTCTGGGCACAGATCAGAACAGGAGTGTGCAGTACGCATGCTGCTGTAGCCCATGGCGCATTCGATGCTTCGCCATCCAGAGTCTCCCGTGAAGGGCAAGCCAGAAGAAGAACTCAAACTTCAGAGGGGTGGAGGCACACCAAATCTGTTTTGCTCCCAACATTGTTGTCCTGCCGAGGAAGAACGCCTGATAGGCTGAGGAACTGGAGAAGTCACCCCATGCCGACCACTTCCACACGAAGCGGTCTGGTACTCCTGGTTGCATCAGAATGTTTTGCATCCTCGGCCAGAGGCGTACATACTCCATGATGACCGCCACCGTAGGTGTGCTTGAGATGTCCATGGTCCACTGGTGATCAGCCTGTGCATCACGAATGGAGCGAGCACAGCCACCTCTACGCACCACGCGGAAGAGATTCGGCGCAAAGCGGCAAATGGTGCCATCGGGAAGCCAGGCGTCAGTCCAGAACCTGGCAGTGGCGCCGTCGCCTAGCTGGACTGAGACGGAGGCCTGAAGCATGCTGTCGATGACATGCGGAGGCTTGGAAGGTAGCCGCACCCAAGGAGCATCTAGCTGAGTGCGACGTAGCCATTCCCAGCGTAGACGTAGGGCGAAGCCGAGGAAGGTGAGGTCGGGTAGGCCAAGGCCGCCCAGCTCCCTGGGCGAGCAGACGACGGGCCACACCACGCGGCACTGTCCTCCGGCTATGGTGTCGGTGCCTGTCCACAGGAAGGCGCGGCATCGCTTGTCAATCTCCCCGATGGCCTAGGGAGAGAGGGTGCAGTAGATAGAAACATGAACCGAAATTGCTGACAGAGTGATCTGCGTGAGTGTGGCCCTGCCGGCGTTCGTTAGGAGGCCGGCCTTCCAGGTGGGGATCCGGGCCGCCACCTTTTCGATAAGTGCCTGCTCACTAGCATGAGGCAGGCGACTGACATTGGTGCTCCAAGATAGGTCATCGGGAACTCCTGAAGGCGGCAGGGGAAGACCTGTCAAGCCGCTGCAATGTCCTCCTCCGTGCAGCGGATCGGGGTGATCTTGCATTTGTCCAGGCTGGTGGCTAACCCAGATGCACCCACGAAGAGCTCCAATATCTGGCGCATGTAGCTGAAGTCCAGGGCCATGGGCGCCAAGAAGATGACAAGGTCGTCAGCATAGACTGAGGTGCGGTACTGGATGGCGTCCCCGGGAAGTGGCGTCTGTTGGCTGCATCTGTCGGCCTCCGCAATGAGCGCGTTGAGTACCTCCATGATGATAATGAAGAGGAATGGGGACAGCGGATCACCCTGCCAAAGGCCGCGTGCATGGCAGATGCACTGTCCCAGTCTGCCATTCGTCAGAACTCTCATGCTGGCGGTGGATAGCATGTTGGCTATCCAGTCACGCCAATACAACAGGAATCCAACGTGCTCAAGGACCTCGAGGTGGAACAACTAGGCGACGGTGTCGAATGCCTTGGCCAGGTCGACCTTCAACAACATCATGGGGTAGCAGCGGGCGTAAGCCACCGGCAGGCTAGCTGGACTGAACGGAAGTTCTCATGTATACGACGTCCATAGATGAATGCAGTCTGGTTGATCTTGATGAGCAATGGCGGAGGGAGGGGGGCTCAGGGGCCAGGCACACCCATGGCTATAGTAAATCCTTAAGTATATATACTTATATATGTATTACATTTACATACTAATTAGCCCGTTCAATTATGTGGTGGACCCTACCCCTGGACTCGATGTACGCGGACGCGGTACGGTGGACCATGGACCTGACGACTCGCCTTCGCATCTGTCGTTCCACGCTGCAATGCATCCGTTCCTTGCAATGGCGGAGGGGGGGCTAGAGGGCCAGGCACCCCCATGGCTGTAGTAAATCCTTAAGTATATATACTTATATATGTATTACATTTACATACTAATTAGCCTGTTCAATTATGTGGTGGACCCTACCCCTGGACTCGATGTACGCGGACACGGTACGGTGGACCGTGGACCTGACGACTCGCCTTCGCATCTGCCATTCCACGCACCCTCGCAATGCATCCGTTCCTCGCTCACCGTATCACGTGGCCGCCGGCTGCCGCCTTCCTGCTTCCGTCTGACACTCCGACGGCCGCCTGCAGACAGCAGGGCATAGGCTCGGCTGCTCCGCACCTTCATCTTGTGCTGCAGGAACTGCTGCACGCCTACACATGATCGGCTGATCGTCTAACAAAGGTCATCTACATCTACCCAATCGGCGGCTGTTGTATGAAAATAGATTTCATTTTTTTAATCAGTAGATCATCTACTCAATCGAATTGCTCTCACTATGATTTGTTTAAACACTTAAACTATTATTTTATTATATGCCCTGCAGTAGTCATATGTGGTTCCAATTATTGTGGGTAGATTAGATTATTAGATTTTTAATCTTTGTCAATCTAGTTTTCGTCTTTTTGCTAGATTATCATCTGTTTACAATTTACTAAATTTCTGCTTTCCGATTTCAGATAGTACGAAGAAGCAAAAGACTATTCATAGTTTTTTCAAGCCGGTTGGTTCGACTGCTAATTGTATTGAATCCATTCTAAACCGAGGCCCCCAAGGCAACGTGGAAGGGGATGCTCATAATGTGGAAGGGGAAACTCCTAATGATCAGAGCGGTGCTCCTGTCGAGCCAATGGAAGCCGAGGTTGCCGAGCCTGAGCGCAAACCAATTGTAGCTACTAGATTTGAGAGAGATCCTGGTAAACGTACTCAAATATTGGAACTGCCAGCTGATCAACAAGACGAAGCTCGAAGATTTTATATTTCAGAGGGGCCATATCAACCAATATTGATAGAGTACCCACTCAGTGAATTAGCACATCGTCGTCGATTTCAAAGCAGTTGGTTCAAGCAATTTCCTTGGCTAGAATATTCGCCTCATACAAATCATGCTTATTGCCTACCATGTTTTTTGTTTTCCAAAAAGCCAATGGGAAAATCAGGATCGGATGCATTCACAACCAAGGGGTTTCAGAACTGGAAGAAAGTTAATGATGGACGTGAGTGTTTTTGTCTAAAACACATGGGGGATGCTAGCTCAGCTCATAATTATTCAGTTGGGTGTTTTACTAATCTTAAGAACTCAATGGCTCAAATTAACAATGTGATTCTTAAACAAAAGAAGAGCATGGTTGCAACTGGAAGACTAAGGCTTTCGACTACGATTAATTGCATTAGGTAATAACAAGCCTCTTATTTATTTATGTGCTGAAGTATTTAATTTTAACTTGTTTTGTCTATATGTTTAGGTGGTTGACATTTCAAGGATGCCCCTTTAGAGGCATGATGAATCTGCAAGTTCCTTAAACAGGGGTAATTTTATTGAAATGCTCAGGCTTTTGGCTTCGTATAACAAGGAGGTTAATGAGGTTGTGTCAGAAAATGCTCCTAGAAATGCAAAATATACTTCACCTGATGTCCAAAAGGAAATTCTAAGCATATATGCTCGAAAAGTGCAGAAATCAATTAGAGAAGAAATTGGGAATAGCAAGTTCTGCATAATGGTCGACAAAGCTCGAGATGAATCCAAAAAAGAGCAAATGGCAATAGTCCTCCGATTTGTCAACAAAGAAGGATTGATAAAGGAGCGTTTTCTTGACCTAATCCATGTTAATGACACTTCTGCTGTGACCCTTAAAGAGTGAATTAGTGTTGTCCTCTCAGCTAATGGCCTAAGTATACAAGATATAAGAGGACAAGGTTATGACGGGGCCAGTAATATGCGAGCGGAGTGGAATGGATTGAAAGCTCTCATTCTCAATGACTGCCCATATACATATTATATTCATTGCATGGCTCATCAACTTCAGTTAACCCTTGTAGCAGCATCAAGGGAGGTATGAGGTACACAATTTTTTTTAGAATGCAAATTTCATCATAAATGTCGTTAGTGCTTCTCCTAAGCGCAATGATGAGTTGCTAGCAAATCAAGCCGAGACAATTGACCGTGAAATTGAATTAGGCGAGCTTGACACAGGGCGAGGGGCAAATCAGACATCCTCCCTACAAAGGCCAGGGGACACGAGATGGAGTTCCCACTACAGGTCTATTTTAAGCTTAAAGAAAATGTTTGGTGCCACAATTTCAGTTCTACGTAGCATTGCTAATGATCGTTCGGTTTCAAAGTATTCTCGTGGAGATGCTAGTGGTGCCTTAAGAATCATTGTCACATTTGATTTTGTGTTTATTCTACATCTAATGGAAAACATTATGAAGATTACAGATGTGTTGTGTCAGACACCTCAAAAGAAGAACATTGATATCTTAAATGCAGTGGATTCTGTTTTTACCACAAAAGTGTTGCTTGGTGAGTTACGAGAAAGTGGCTGGGAACCTCTTCTTGAGGAGGTCAAACTGTTTTGTGAAAAGCACGAGATTGATATTCCAGATCTGAGTAAGAAGTAAGTTTTTTCATAAATTATTTATTCTACTATAAAACTATACTTGTTCATCAATTAATCCATGTCTTCCAATCTGTAGGTATGTTGATGTGACTAAATCTCGAAACAAGAATGACAACACCACAGCCTTTCACCATTACAAAGTAGATGTGTTTAATGTTGCAATGGATCAACAACCATCAGAGCTAGAAGATCGTTTCAGTTCTCAAGCGACGAAACTTTTATCACTTAGTGCTTCTTTGGATCCTAGAAAGGACACATTTAACATAGCAAATATATGCACTCTGGTGGAAAAATATTATCCTACAGATTTAACGAGTCAAGAAAGAGATCAATTAGAGAGTCAACTGCCACATTTTAAAGTTGATGTATGCAACCATCCAGAACTAAAGGAATTATCAACACTTGCTGATCTAACAAATGGACTGTTTAAAATAGGTAAATATGCACATTATCCTATGGTGGACAGACTATTACGATTAGTATTAACTCTTTCAGTATCAACCGCTACCACTGAAAGATCCTTTTCAGCCATGAAACTTGTGAAGACACGTCTTAGATGTTCAATGGGAGATGGATTTCTGCGAGATTGTTTGGTAATTTATATCGAGAAGGAATTAGCTACATCAATTAGTACTAATGAAATTATTGAAGCCTATGATCTTGCTGCTAGTCGTAGAGCTAAATTTAAGTTGATAGATATGTAATTTGTTTGGTTAAAACCTATGAAACATTCATGCTATTATGTATGACAACAATTATATGGTATGGCTATATGTTCTATTTTGCTTTGTGCATTGCCCCCCTATGCTCAAATCCTGGCTCCGCCCCTGTTGATGAGCTCTGGCATCCGTGGAGCTAGGCGCATGGCGAGCCCCTTAGCAAACATTTTGCCAATGGAGTGTATCAGGCTGATCGGTCGATAGTCTTTGAGCCCCTCCGGCGTGTATCAGTACCATGGCCGCTTCATTGAGGTGGTGGAAGCTGCGGAAATCCATATCCCAGAGGGAGTGGAACACTCACAGCACGTCGGGGGCGACCACCTCCCATGCCGCCCTATAAAACGCGCCACAGAATCCGTCCAGCCCAGGGGCATGGTCGGCAGGCGTCTCTCGGACGATCGCTGCCACCTCCTCAGCAGAGAAGGGAGCGACCAACTCAGAGAGGTCGAGGCGCGGCAGATTGAGCCGCTGTAAGTCTAGGCGGTGCAGGCGTTGGAATGGTCTGCCCAGTATTTCATTGTAGTAGGAGAAGACGATGTCAGACTTGGCTTCCTCTTCAGTGAACGTCTGGCCATTATGGTTGATGGCGAGCAGGTAGTTCTTGTGACAGCGGTGGCAAGCTTGCAGGTGGAAGTACTTGGTGCACGCATCACCCTCCCGCAGCTGTCTGGTGCGGGCGCACTGCCTGACCATGGTGCGGGCAAGAGAGGCACGCCCAAAAACGTGAGCCTTTAGCTCACGGTGCACTTCCAGCTCGCCCTGGGTAAGCTGTCTAGACTCTTGTGCGACATCAAATTCATAGATGATGAGCCTGGCCGCCGCCAGCTGTAGCCTGATGTTGCCAACACGGATTGCTCGCCATCTTCTCAGTGCTCTAGCAAGTGATCGTAGCTTTTGGTCAAGGCTTCTGCAAGCATCTACGTTCCAATTAGGCTGTCCCCAAGCCATGCGTACAGTGTCCAGGAATCCGTCCATCCTGGTCCAGTAAGCATCAAAGCGAAATCTTGGCCTTGCCCATGGCTCCGAGTTGAGAACTAGTAGCAACGGAGCATGGTCTGAGCTGACGGACGAAAGGCAGCGGAGATGATGGTTGTGGTAGAGCTCGAACCATTCAACGGAGGCGAACGCTCTGTCCAGGCGCTCCAGCGTCGGTTGATCGCGGCCATTGGACCAGGTGAAGAGGCATCCTGAGAGGTAGCTCCTCAAGCTGCAGATCATCAATGACCTCCCGGAATCGGCGCATGAGTCCCCGGTGTAGCCGGCCGTTGTTCTTGTCGCTGGCCATGTAGATGATGTTAAAGTCGCCACAGATCATCCATGGGCCGCGGCAGCTTGCCCGGACGTCGCGGAGCTCCTAAAGGAAGACCTGCTTGTCTGTGCGCGTCGAAGGGCCGTACACATTTGTAAGCCACCAAGGCGCGCCATGGCCATCGGCCGGCGACAATTTTCGTGGTCACAGAGAAGCGACGTATGCAAACGGAGGAGACTGACCAGAGGTCACGGCGCCAAGCAGTAAACGCCCCACCGGCCACACCAACAACAGGAAGAAAGGCATAGTCAAAGGATGCACCCGTTATTGCGGTTGTTCATAGATACAGACAGGTTGGCTATCTTGGTCTCCTGTAGACACACGATGGAAGCACGTTGCTGTTCGACGATGTCCCTGACAACATTACGTCGCGCGCGGCGATTGAGGCCACGGGCATTCCATACAACGATATGGTTCGTACACATTGTAGCAGCAATGGTGCGACATTTGCAGGCGGGGCTCAATCCTGCACAGCTGCCGTAGCAGCCCAGCGGGAGCCGCGCAGAGGAAACAGTTGCTTCATGGAGTCGCGCCGCACAGAAGGGACGGCGTCGATGAAGGCCTGGTGGAATTCTGCTGCGATGGTCTCGTCCGGCGCGTTGATGGCCGCGTCATCGGGGCGGCCCGCCCATTTGTTGAGGACTCGACGGGCCTGTTTCTCCGGTTGCGGGTCACGGAACGCCGATTTGGCAGCCAGGCGCTCACTGCGGCGGGGGATCCAGTCCTCATCCACCGTTCTGGCAACGCGTAGACGTGGAGGGGTGTGGACGAGCGGTTCCTGGAGTGGCAGCCGCATGGAGTCGATGAAGGAAGCGACGGATGCGGCAGTCGGAACACAGGCTTGTGGCGCGTCTGGCTGTTCGCGCGCAGCCACGGGTGGCGCAGGTGCTGCTGGCGCGTGCACAGGTGGAGAAGCCGGCGCCGTTGCAGTTGCAGATGGAGACGCCAGAGCCAATACATGGCCATTGAGGTCTGGAGCATCCCCCGCCAGTACAGTTAGCAGTCTCTCTCTCTCTATCTCTCTCTCTCACTCAAATTTACACCTTAACTCCATACTATTTGTAACTCCTACGCCTTGTGTGCACCATTATAGACAATAAATAATCATTATACTTTCTAATTTGTACTTCTAAACCATAAAGGAATTTAGTACCTAGTTTCTACACTAGCAGGCTCCCCAAACTACCTATTTAGCTTTTCACTAGCGGATTTGTGGTCGTTGGATTGCTAACTGAATGGTAGTGAGAAAATAACGTGATAATAATGTGACACTCTTTGTTTCTTTATCTAATCACCCTTACTCAAGTTTTTATAGATAACAATCTAAGACATGTAGCTTTCGTGTTTTATTAGTTTACAAGCATCTTTCTTTCCAAAATTAGTTTACAAGCATCTACAACAGCCCTAAATTTCACTTCTTTTGCAGGGCAAATCCCAACATATCTATTCACTCTTCCAGCGCTTCAACAATTGGATCTTTCAGAAAACCAACTTTGTGGTCCTATACATGAATTCAATGTGACATCTTCACACTTGAACATAGTAAACTTACAAGAAAATGAATTAACAGGGCAGATTCCCCAGTCATTGCTAGTACTCCCAAATTTGATAGGACTCGATATTTCTAGGAACGATTTGATGGGCTTAGTGGATCTGGATTTACTATGGAGGTTAGAGAACCTCACTTCTTTATTTCTTTCACACAATAGGTTGACTGTAATGCAAGAGAAAGGTAGTAACTCTTCATCTGTTTATCCCTCTCAGCTCGTGGAGCTAGGACTTGCAAGTTGCAACATGACAAAAGTACCAAACCTATTGATGCGTCTTAACCACGTGAAGTTTTTGGACCTTTCAAGTAATAAAATAAGTGGAGATCTTACTATTACTAATTGGAGGCTTCAACGGAGCCACCACATTGATTCTCACCAGACACGCTAGGAAAAAAATAAATGCTATAAATTCTCACATTAATCAGAAACATCTAGCCATTAATCTATACACTGCGGCAATTAATAACCGTTAGATCTTCTTTATTTTTTTAGAAAATTACCTACCTTTGCCATTATGAAAAAACCCATCTACGTATAGAATTTTTTCCAACCACGATAGAGAAGAAAAAAAACCAAATCTACGTATAGAGATTTCCCCTACCACGATAGAGCCAGAAGGGGGTCGTCCCGATGGAGGAAAAGAAGAGGACGCCGCCGCAGCTCTGGCTCCACGCGGCAACGCCGCCAGGCAGCTGACTTGTGGTCGCCAAACCGAGCAAGCAAGAAGGAATCCAACACAGACCCCCGCGCGCCAACCATGTCGACGTCGAGGCGCTCGATGTCCCCATGTTCTGGCTCCAGGTCCGGGCTCAACCCCATCCCAGTTTCTTTGTTGAACTGGCTGCGGCTCTCCGTAACGAGGAGGTCTTCGTGGTGCTACCAAGTGTCCGTAACGAGGAGGTCTTCGTGGTGTTAACAAGTGTCATGATTCGCCGTGGGGTTTCCCACTCATATCGACCTGGCTGTGACACGTTATCCAATTAGGCGGTTCTGCTTTCACTGTTTCTCATGCTTGCGTTATAAAATTCTGCTGTGGTGATGAGGGCAGGGAATTAGGTTCCGAGTAGTACTGCATGAAGGAATGTTCGAGGATCCTTATTGTGGCCTGTAGGTCGTATTATCATCATGCTTGAATGTTCGACGCTGATTACATTGGTGTGTGCATATGCTAAATCATTTGCAGCAATAGTCTAAAGGTTCTGTCATACACGACTACCTCCTGCTGTTCATTTCGATCACTTGTGTCTCCTGCGACATACATGATATGATACTTATTGAGCATATATTAGGTATAATTTTCATTTTAATTTTAATGATCTTGGATTACTTTGCTGAAATAAGTTTTGATATAATCTTTATTAATAATATTTTTTGAACAGTTGGCTCCTACCCCAATGATGCCAACGAGGCAGACGACGCTACACCAACTACCTACCAGCGAACACAAATGAGGAAAGACAACGCTACACCGACTACCTATTGGCGAACACGGATGAGAAGGACGATGCTACAAAATATTGCCGGTGGACACCAATGAGACAAGTGATGTTGCAATGAGTCCATCTACTTCGACACTACACCAGCCGACACTGATGTGATGATGACACAGGCGAGCGGGCTGATCTTTCAGCTTTGACACTGATGTGATGATGAAGCGGGTGAGCAGGCTGATCTTCAAGCTCTACAAAACTGATTTCCCCTACTTCTCTAAGGATGCACTACTCGACATGGATGAGGCGGGCCACATTTGTGCCCCAATCAATGGAATAACCTAAAATATAGGCACCGAGAAAATTTATCAACGGCTAAATGAGGCGAGAATTTTCACCCAGCACTTGAGCATATGCATGGAGGAAGCCAGCTTCTTGCCGTGCACCAACCATTGATGCTCGATCCAGAAGTATCGAGGAAGCGGAAGGACGGGTATGTGCTACATGGGGACGATGAGATCTACTTCAAGAAAGGGAAGGCATGAATGCGCAGAACACTGGTGGCATGGCGTTCGATCAACGTTCATGACATCTACATCAACGCTTGCACCGGCGGCACCTGCATACTAAAGCTACCACCATCTTGCTAGATCCCATAATTACAACTTCATCTAGCTTGTGCAACATACATGATATGATACTTATTGGCCATTAGGTACATTTTTATTTTAATTTTAATGTCCTTGGATTAACACAAATAAGTTTTGATATAATCTTATTATCAAGCAACAGGTATAATGTTTTTAATAACTTAATAACATTGTTTTCCCCAACAATTAGTTTGGAGGCCCATTCGCAACTTAATAATAATGTCACTAGAGTAACTTAAACTACTACTAATGTTGCTAAAAATTAGAGGACCATGATCCGTGGAGTTATTAATAAAGCCTATATAAAAAACAAAATCGAAACCTCCAGTATTATAAAAGATAAAACTAATCTAAAAATAACTTTTATAAATTATTCATCTCTATCATTATGAAAGATAATACTTCGATGCCTAAGCTTGCATTCAAATTACTCTTACGTTAATGGCATTAATATGAAAGACAATGTAATGTAATATATACTTATCCACCTCTCCCATTTTAAAAATTACCTACATGTAAATGCTAATATAATTAAGCTATTATGAACAATAATTCAACATTCCTAAATTAAACTTATGTTAGTATAAATAATTATTTTCATATAGGCCTATCAAGTGTGGAAATATATCCTTAGCAAACCACGTGGTAATGACACAACTCATTTTAAGTTATATTTACATAAATAATAATAAAATTTTAATAATAATAATAGTAAAAAAATTTAAAAATTTTGATGTATGCACTATGTCATATGAATATTAGTAACTTAATTTTAAGAATTATTTATTTAATAAAATAATAATAATATGATCCAATAAATTCAACATCTTGAATACAACGGGGCACCTTGAAATAACTATTTATGACATTGTGAAAACTAAAGATGATAGCCTAGGACCTAGAATTTTCTTTAAATAAAATAAAACATAAATTTTAAATAAAGGATAGAATAAGCATTAGAAATTTAAATTAATACATGTAATAAATATTACAACAACTAGATTCAAGGCTAAATGCTAAAGTATAGATTCTTTTATATCATGTAAATGGATGAAATAATGGTTTATCCACTTTAATTTTACTTATGTTTCAGCTAAATCCATATGGTTCTAAAAAGATTAATCATACAATACCCATAAAAACGCTAGAAATAAAAAAAGGTAGATCCTAAAATTGTTAAAAAAATGTAAAATATTTTGCCATCAAATCGGTAGATTATTGTAACCAAAGTAAGTAAAAGGTGTTGTGTCGCATTAATAAGCTTAAGATTCGGGGAAAAGAAATCAAAACACAGGTTTATGTCATCAAAATAGAGACTGCAACAAAAAAGCTACCATATATATATATATATATAGTTAGTGTCTCATCAGATTCTAACCCGTGCGAGAGCACGGGTTGGTGAACTAGTATACCAAAATGGATATGGGAGAGGAGCAATGACCTCAGAGTATTAAACATTTCACATAACATGTTCACTGGCATGGAACTAAATTCAACTGTTATCCCATTCAGTAATACCTTGACTACTTTAGATCTTAACTACAACAGGCTTCAGGGTCAAGTTCCTATGCCAGAGTTGTCAGCTACACTCTTGGACTATTCAAACAATACTTTCTCTTCCATTCTTCAGAACTTAACATTATACCTTAACTGGACAAGTTATCTTTGGTTTTCAAACAATAATATAAGTGGTCATTTACCACATTCAATTTGTGACTCACCCATGGAAATCCTTGATCTGTCCCATAACAATTTTACTGGAGTGGTACCACAATGCCTGATGGAAAATGGAGTTTTGGCAGTATTAAATTTGGGGGAGAATCAATTCAAAGGCACGTTACCTTCCAATATTCCAACTGGATGTTCTCTGCAGACAATAGATTTGCATGGCAATAAGATTGAAGGTCAGCTTCCTAGGGCACTCAGTAATTGCACCGGCTTGGAGGTTCTTGACCTTGGAGGAAACAAAATTGTAGATGCCTTTCCATCTTGGCTAGGGGGGGCTTTCAAATCTTCATTTCCTTGTCTTGAGAGCCAACAAGTTCCATGGTTCAATCGATTATCTTGAAGATGATAAAACGGGAGATCAATTCTCAAGTTTGGAAATAAATCCTAGCGTCAAACAATTTCTCTGGCGAGTTGCATCCACATTGGTTTGAAAATTTGAAATCAATAGAGAAATATAACAATACAGGACAAATCATAGGCCATCCAAACATAACAAGTGGACTTTACCAAGACGCTGTCACAATATCATACAAAGGGAAGATGGTGACATTTGAAAGGATCTTAACTACCTTAATAACAATAGACATATCAGATAATTCTTTAGAAGGTTCCATTCCTGCTTTGATTGGGAATCTTTGTTCTCTGCATGTACTGAACTTGTCTCACAATGCCTTCAGTGAAGAAATTCCTCCCCAACTTGGCAGCATCACTGCTTTGGAGTCTCTCGACCTATCTTCAAACATGCTATCAGGTGAGATTCCACAAGAGTTAATTAATCTTACCTTCCTTAGCATCTTGAACTTGAGCAACAACCGGTTGGAAGGTAGGATACCACAATCACATCAATTCACAACATTCCAGAATAGCTCATTTGATGGCAATCTAGGACTCTGTGGACCCCTTCTATCCAAGCCATGTGGCACTCCTGCAGATTCTCGAAGGGAAGAATATCAGAATAGTGTCGATGTTGTTCTGTTTCTTTTTGCTGGTGTGGGCTTTGGAGTGGGATTCGCAATAGCTATTCTACTGAAACAAAAATTGGATGTGGAGGTGGTTTCATATTTTCACGATTCTGTGTTGACTTGAAGGTGCCCGATTGCTATAAAGGAGGCACAATATGTCATGCATAAACAACTTGGTGGTACTGTATATTCTATGGTAGCTAATTTATACAGTATGGTTTATACTATCCTTAGCACATCAAGATAAGTGTTAGTTGTTTTGTGTATGTAATCTGCGGAACCTTGGTTTGTTTGTCACCTTGGCTTCCTAGTACTTGCTGGTCTTGTTACTATTGTTATAAGTGATCATTGTGCATCAAAGTGGTGTCATGTAGATGATAAGTGCATATTTTGTCAATGTCCAAGAAACTGCTACTTCGTCAGTGAATTTTGCTTTAAATCAAACCTATTATGAACTGAACCTCAGAAGGTTATATCATCTCTGAATGCCAGTCAAGATTTATGTTACTAGTACTTTAAAGAAAAAAAGAGTATGCTACTAGTAGAATTGCAATGGCTTGCAAGATAGAAGTGGATTCTATGGGAGACATGACATACTGCAAAACCTCAGCAGGAATCCCTGGGGATCCTGCTCCTTGATGAAGACACTTGTTTTCCTATCTTCTCGAGTAGCATGATGTATGAAGTGTATATTAGCCTTCTGACAAGGATATAGATTCTGTCATTTATACGGTTCTATTGTTTAATGCTCACAAAATGCCATTTACTCCTAGTACAGAGCATTGGCGTGCAGTACAATACTAGAGTATTCAGAATAAGAAAGATCAGCTGGGTTTCTTTCTCATATTCATTCTAAGAAAAAGTGTTCAGTGTATGAACCACAAGATCGCTGGACAGGCCTTTTTGTAAGGACAAGGAGTCTAGAATCTGCCATCGAATACCCAGAAGAATGTATTTCCCTTTGTAACACTCAAGTGGTAGTACTAGTACACTGTAATAATGCAAAACCATACATGACAACCTCCCGACATGCAGTTTATTCCTCAACGAAGGACATGCCTAAAGAGGTTCAACATGACAAACAGCAGTACAGCCTACAGGAAATTTGTTACATCATGAACTCAGTTGTTTCAAAATCATTACATGAGGAAGTCCCTGGGTCTGTAACATACCCTGTCAGGGCTGAGGCAGGCAGGCAGCTGCAGTGTAGGGAGACGCCAGGTAGATCTGCTCTTCCTTGTGCCCCATCCTGCCTGGGAAGTTCCTGTTCGTAGTGGACACGCAGACCTGCAACCAGGTAACCAGATCCATATGTTAAATTCATCACTCATCAAAGCCGCCCATGTCAGCAGACTAGAATTTCAGAGCACTTGCTGTTTTCCTTCACAGACCCCGCAGTGCGGGAGCCTATGGCACTGGGTATACCCTGAGGTAAAAAAAACCACAGAGTTGAAACTTCGGGTCAAAATTAGGCCTGGGACCAGTAAGGAGACCTTAGACCTCGTCTCAAATGCCATAGCTTTTCTGCAAAACATCAAAGATGGAGACAACTATGTCAATAAGAAAAGGTGAGGAGAAAGGCAACAGATTATGATTGTTCCTGTGTTTCAAAAGGAAGAAAAAAAGGTTTGTCTCTGTGCCCGAAACTAAACCTTGGCGATTGAATTGATTTCTTTTAAAATATCATATAATATTCAAGCCAAAAACGTAATAACATATTCAAATTCGATATAATGCTTTTTTCTGTTACCAAATTAAATGTACCTTAAATATAACCGCTGATTAGGACCTCAAATCGGAAGGCATCTGCACCACCTTATTATGAAGAAAAAGAACGGGTTAATGCTAATGTGGTCATTCAAATGTTTCCACCGAGATAAATTGAACAAAGAGAAAGTTATACACTAGTGGAGTGTGCTTTCAGGTCACGATCCACCACGCACATGAATATAATAATGTGCAGCATGGCATTGTGTAATGCACGCGGGATGACCGACGACGACTTGGAAACTTGAACTAGACTAACAACTTCAATTACAAATACAAATATGCCATCCTTTGTGTTACCAGCCAGACAGTAGCCTAGCATGCAAATGGCTTCCAGTTGCATTGGTTGGACGCCATTGCTGCTTTGTCTCGTACAGCTCCTCCACTTGCACACACACTCCGCCTCTGGTGTCTATCCTCACGGGCATGCCAATCTCACTCTCCACTCTGCTCCTTGGCTATGTCGTCCAGATCAGGCTAACACTCTTCTTAAGCTCAAGCAATCTTTCTTCTTTAACATATACTCCACCACCACTCTTCCGTCCTGGCAAGCTGGCACAGACTGCTGTCCTTGGGAGGGCGTGGATTGCAGCAACACATCGGGCCATGTCACCGCTCTTGATCTCAGTGGGTTTGGCTTGAACAGTAATGGAATTCACCCCGTGCTGTTTAATCTCACATCCCCCAGGCTGCTCGACCTCAGCATGAATGATTTTGGGTACCATCACATTCCATCAGATAGTTTCGAGAGTCTTAGTTCACTTACCCATCTCAACCTTTCCAATTCAGATATCAGTGATCCGGTACCTATTGGCATCACCAGACTCACGAACCTTATCTCCTTGGATCTTTCCAATGATCATAATCAACTGATCTGGGAACCCAATTTCCACACCCTAGTGGAAAATCTCACCAATTTGAGAGAGCTTTACCTCGATGGTGTGAGTCCAGTAAACTTATCCTCAACTGTAGAAGATTGCTTCAGAGCTCTAGCTAAATCTGTGCCACATCTGCGGGTTCTTAGCGTGGAGCACTGTGAGCTTCCAGGTCATATTGACATCTTCCTCTCAAGGTTGAGCTCACTGGCCGTGATCAACCTCAGCGGCAATTATGGTATCACCCCCGCTCCATTTCCCGAGTTTCCCATGAATTTTCCCAATTTAAGAGTGCTCCAACTTTCGGGTATTAATCTTCAAGGGTGGTTTCCTCGAGGAATGTTTCTATCGAAAAATCTAAGGGTGCTCGACTTATCCAGGAATCCAAATCTCTCAGGCCACATGCCAAGGTTTTCTGATGTCTCTTCATTACAAACACTGCCGATAGACACGACCAACTTTTCCTATGCCATTAAATCAAGCTATATCAGAGATTTCAAGGCATTAACAGAATCGGGTATTGTTGGAAATATTATTTCTAAGGATTCCCTCTCTTCGTTTGGTAGGCTTGCATCCTTGCGCCAATTGTTCGTGGCACGACTAGATTCACCAAGACAATTGGAGTCACTTTTTACATGGTTCAAAGGCATCAAGAACCTGAGAAGCTTGAGTTTCAGTAACTGCGACTTATCCATGACAATACCTTCCTCCATTGGAAATCTCACAAAGTTGACAAGTTTAGTCATTTCTGAGAGCTACTTCACAACACACACATTATCATCAGTTACCAATACTAGGAACCTTAAATTTTTCAAAATCGATTGCGGTGGCTCCTCATTACTGTTGGCTCTAGAACCTAGCACCGATCACTGCCGACCACCTCGAGTAGGTGCCTAGCAATGATGACGACCAGCAACGTTGGCTGCCGACCAGGTTCGAGGCGAGCAGCTCCTGCTCGACCCCCCTCGACCTCTCCCCTGCTCCAAGAAAAAAGACGAGCCAAGCTCTCTTCCACACACAACAGCACACACTCTGTGAACTGAAGATTGGTGGCAAGAGCTATTTTGTTGCACTGCATTGCATACTATTTATATAGGTCTTATACCTACTCCAAGGTACAAAAGAACATGGCTGACTACAGCCAACTACTCCTAGATCATGGCATACGTCAGCCCACTACCACCAGGAATGACCATTTGCCATGCCCTGCCGCACGTCCTGGCCTGAGCAGCTGACGACTCCCTGCCCTGGCCATTCCGAGTAAAGAAAGTGGGTTGGCAGTAGATTATGTCTAACAATCTTCCTGTAATCCTATTGCTAGCCCTTGACCTCCATCATGCCGATCATCTTCCTCAGCTCCTAAAACAAAAGACGTCCCAACGACTTGGTGAGGATGTCAGCAAGTTGCCGACCAGTGTCGACGAACTCGATGACGATTTGTCCTCCATCAACGCAGTCTCGAAGGAAGTGGAACTTCACATCGATATGCTTGCTACTGTCATGGAGGACGGGATTCTTTGCCAGCGCAATTGTTGGCTGGTTGTCCACCCTGAGTGCCGGTGGCTGAGCCTTGACACCAGTGAGCTCGCTCAGCAACCATCACAGCTAGACCACCTGGCATGCCGTCGTGACCGCCGCTACGTACTCTGCCTCATAGGTGGATAGAGCCACCATCTTCTGCTTCAGTGACTGCCAAGCGATCGGTGCTCCGTCGAGAAAAACGAGCACGCCAGAGGTGCTCCGGCGTCTGTCCACGTCTCCTGCCATATCCACGTCGCTGAACGCCGTGAGTACCGATGCGCCCTCCTTGGCCTCGGGTGGCGCTTCACTGAACACCTTCAGCTAAAGCCCGCTGCGCTTGGGGAAGATGATTCCCCACTCCGCTGTGCCCTGAATGTAGCGCAACAAGCGCTTGACTGCTCCAGTGGTCCTCCCGCGGATCCTCCATAAACCTGCTCACATAGCCCACCGCGAACGCGATGTCCGGCCGTGTGTGAGTCAGCCAGCATAGCCCACCGATGAAGCTCCGGTAGAGAGTAGCATCCACCTTTGCCGCGATGCTCTGCCTTGAGAGCTTGATGCGCTCCTCCATTGGTGTGGCTACAGGCTTGCAGCCCGCCATGCCTGCATGCTCGAGCAGCTTCTGTGCGTAGGCACGCTGCCCTAGCCTGATGGCGTCTTCCCCCTGCCTCACCTCGATGCCGAGGTAGTAAGACAGGGCACCCAAATCACTCATCCAAAACCGCGCAGCCATCTCCTCCTTGAAATTGGCGATGTCCTGAGCCCGCGCATCGGTGACGATGAGGTCGTCCATGTATACCCCGACGATGAGATCGGTGGGTGTATAGTGCGTGCTCCATGGTGCATCTCCCGAACCCGAGCTCAGCCATGGTGGCATCGAGCTTGGAGTTCCATGCCCGTGCTGCCTGACGCAGGCCGTAGAGAGCCTTGCATAGGCACAGCACCTTCTTCTCTGCGCCCTTGACGATGAACCCAGGCGCCTGCTTGACGTTGACCGTCTCTGCCAGGTCCCCATTGAGGATGCCGACTTGACATCGAGGTGGTGAACCTGCCACTACTTGGCAGCGGCGAGAGCGAGCAGGAGCCGCACGGACTCCATGCGCGTGATGGGGGAAAATACCTCCTCGAAGTCGATCTCCTCACGCTGCACGAAGCCATGAGCCAGAGCTGCGCTTTGTGCTTCACCACTGCGCCACGCTCATCCTGCTTCACCTTGAAGACCCACTTGAGTCCAATCGGCCGGCAGCCCACCGACAGATCGACCAGCTCCTAGATCTTGTTCTCCTCGATGGTCTTCATCTCTTCTAGCATCGCCTTTCGCCACGCCGCGTCATGCTCCACAACAGAAAACGTGGTCGGCTCCTTTGCACTCATCAGAAGCAGAGTATGGTCATCATCGAGGGTCCACGCCGCCAGCCCGGCGACCTATTGGGAATATGCCCTAGAGGTAATCATAGAGATTATGATACTCCAGTTGTATCTATGACATGCATTAAGTGTTCATTGAATATCCATTATAGACAACTTATGTTGATTGGCAATTATGTAAATTGTTTGTGGAACTTAATTACTTGAATGGTTATTCTAAAGTTATCCCTGATCGGCCTTCTTGTGAGAACACGCTTGAATATTAGACCAGCACATGTATTAGTTGATGGCTATGTTTCACAAATGTCAAACTAATAATGTGGGCACATGTGAGACATGTAGGCTGGACTGACCCAACATGAGAAAGTCTCTATTCATGTCATATACGTTATGTCCTTAGACCTGAGATTATGGTATGTACTCAAGATGTAAAACGTCCTACTTAGAGACTATCAAACGCTGCTCCGTAACTGGGTAGTTATAAAGGTGGTCTTCGGGTGGTCGGGAAGCATGCTATGAGACATAGACAATCAAGATGGAATTTGCCCCTCTCTACATGAGAGAGATATCACTGGATCACTCAAGTGATTGGATCAAACAAATGCATGGCCGTGCTTGGGTTAAGTGTTAACCCACGAGTGAACCATAGTGTGCACATAGGAGTTGTCACGTCTTGCTAGAGGCCGCTGTCAACTATTGGACGAGTAGGAGTACTCGGCCCATGTCAATGTGTGCGTGAACCCATAGGATCACACGCTTAAGGGGCTGAAAGCCTAATTCGGGTTGGACCCGGATTAGACAAGGCTTAGGGTTACTAATGGGCCTCCAACTTGTGAGCTCATTGGGATGCCTATATAAGTGAAGGGGCAGGGGCGCGGTCAGTGTGACACACTTTTGATAGCCGCCGTCGCCCTCCCCACGCTCATGCCTTCTGCTCCTCACGGACCTAACAGTCCGGTGGCGCATCGCTTCTTCCCTGCACGTGTGGGATTCCTCGGAGGTGCTACATCTGGAGCACTGGGACGAACCACGTGAGGGGTTGACGTGACAGACGACCACGTAACTGCACTGTCTGCTGCGACGCGTACGACTACATCGAGTCGTCTTCCGCTACACCTACGCATCTAGTGGTAATTCCGTGACCTGTAACTAGCAGTAGATCCTGGTTTATGAGGTAGAAAAGTTTAGTTTTCTGGCTAGCGTAGCACCCTCATAACCCACCAGTGGTATCGGAGCTGTTACTGCCTCGTTATAGGTTCAGTTTTAGGCATATGGTTGATATGCAGGAATAGTAGATGCGATCTACTAGGTTTGGTTGCACATGTTGATTAGATTTATTTGTGAAACGGGGTGGTAGATGGAAACTCAATCTGTTTTCGTGCTCTTGTTGCATGGCCGTGTAACGATGTACTCATACCGGTCGGTTTAATCCACTACCTGAATTAAGTGATACACGTAAGACCATACATGTTGGGCATAGATCAATGGGATTGATATAGTGAAAATAGAGGGACTCTGAATGGTTCGGATTCAGGTTGATGAGATCAATCTGATGAGATTTTCATAATGATTTCATACTCCGAATGGGACCGCCGTTGCTACCTGTCGTAGCGCATAGAATCGTTCTACGCCTAACTTATTTTTGCAGGGTATGATGTGATTGGTATGGCCCATGTGTATGTATGTAATTTTTCATGGCCTGCGTGTCATGTAAGCAACACGGCTGGAGCCATATGTGTTGCCATTTGATTTATTGGCCTGCGCGCCATCTTATGATTACGCGACTATGTAATTAGTATAGCTTGCGGCAAGATAGTTCTTGGAGGACTTATCACAAGAAGGATGGCACACATGGATCATGGAGATGGAGATCACCATGATGGCCAAGATGATGGAGATGGAGATCACCATTCATTAAAGGGCCATACCATGTCACTATGTGTGAATGTGATTCTCATTACTATGTTCTACTTTCACATGCTATTATGTTTTGTCTACATGAGTGCGGTAGTGGAGTAGAATGATCCCTCAGCAATGTTTAAGTTGAATGCTTCCCCAAACCTTGCACTGTCATAAGTCTTGTACAATCGGTGGTGGGTCTATAAAATTAGGGTGCCAATGGTTTTCCTCGACTAGGCAGGTTCGTATCAGATACTTACTGCAAGAAGGTTTGTTTACTTGAACAAGGTCATCCTAACGGTTAGGGATCTTGAAGCATGGTAAGGTTGAGTGCTTAGCATAGGGATGTTGGCCCAACAACAAGAGTCATATGAGATATGATTAGCAAGGTGTTGCTTACCGATCTACCATACCGACCAGCGGTGATGCTAAAGCTCACTGGTCGGGATGTTAGTTGCGGGTCTTGAATCACTAAATATCAATTGAGGGATATTGATTTTAGTGGGAGTATATTCTATTTGATATAATTTACTCCTTCATGGATACATTGTCTTAGTATTTTGCATTACTTTTGTTGTAGATGGCCGCTCGTAATCAACCATTTTCTTTGCGTACAATTCTTGAGAAAGATAAGTTGAATGGAACAAATTACGCGGATTGGGTCCGCAACCTGAGAATTGTTCTCAGGGCTGAGAAAAAGAAAGATATTCTAGACACCCCATTACCAGATGAGCCTAAAGAAAATGCACCTGCTACTGAAAGAACCGTTTACAGGAAAGCATGCGATGCTGATCTTGAAGTGATTTGTCTTATGCTTGCTTCCATGGAATCTGATCTGCAGATGCAGTTCAATAACAATCACTCAGTGAACGATATGATCGTGGCACTTGAGGAGATGTTTCACACGTAGGCCAGGACTGAAAGGTTCAATGTCTCTAAGGCACTTGTGGAAACCAAGCTTGCAGAGGGCGCAACAGTAGGACCACACATAATCAAGATGGTTGGTTACACTCAGAGGTTAGAGAAGCTGGGCTTCCCAATCGGCCAAGAGTTGGCTACTGATTTTATCCTCTCATCTCTTCCGCGCAGCTATAGAAACTTCATCTCTAACTACCATATGCATGGGGCAGAGAGAGGCTTGAGTGAACTGTATGGTATGTTGAAAACAGCAGAAGCCAACATCAAGAAAGGTGTCGGCAGTAGCCAAGTGTTGGTGGTCCAGAACAGACCTCAGTTCAAGAGGAAGGGCAAGAAGAAGGGCAAGGCTAAAGATGAGATCTCTAAGCCGAACCCATCTGCTACTAAGGCTGGACCATCTGCAAATTCTGATTGCTTTTATTGTAAGGGGAAAGGTCACTGGAAAAGGAATTGCAAGGAGTACTTGGCGTCCTTAGAGAAGGATGGCGGCGGTAAAGGTATTACTACTACTTGTACCCTTTTTGTTCATGTTACGGACATTTTTCTCGCTAACTCCTATATCAATTCCTGGTTATTTGATATTGGATCGGTTGCTCATATTTGCAATACGATGCAGGGAATGATAAGAAGTAGAAGCATGGAAAAGGGAGAGGTTGACTTCCGCGTGGGCAACAATGCAAGAGTTACTGCGTTGAACGTCGGGATGATGCAACTTCACCTGCCATCAGGATTTATCATGGAATTGAATAATTATTATTTTGTTCCTAGCTTAAGTCGAAACATTATATCACCTTCATGTTTGATGAAGGATGGTTATTCTTTTGCGAGTAAAGACAATGGTTGTGTGATCTCCAAGAATGACATGTTTGTGGCTTTTGCATCCATTGTGAATGGGTTATTTATTTTAAATCTTGATGATGCACCTGTCTATAATGTTAGTGCTAAATGGCCTCGGCTTAATGAGTTAAGTCCTACCTATATGTGGCATTGTCGCTTGGGTCATATAAGTGAGAATCGCATGAAGAGGCTCCATGATGATGGTCTTCTAACTTCGTTTGATTTTGAATCATACGAGACATGTGAGGCTTGCCTTCTAGGCAAGATGACCAAGGCACCATTCAAAGGATTTCCTGAGAGGGCGCCTAACTTGTTGGAACTTGTACATACTGATGTATGTGGACCAATGAGCACGACAGCTAAAGGAGTTCAATACTTCATAACTTTTACTGATGACTTTAGTAGATATGGATATGTCTACCTAATAAAGCATAAGTCTGAAACATTTAAAAAGTTCAAAGAATTTCAGAATGAAGTAGAGAATCAACGTGGCAAGAAGATCAAGGCCTTGCGATCTGATCGTGGAGACGAATATCTAAGTCATGAGTTTAGCAATCATCTTAAGAGTTGTGGAATTGTTCCACAGCTTACGCCACCCAGAACGCCTCAGAGAAACGGCGTGTCTGAGCGGACCTTGTTGGACATAGTTCGGTCTATGATGAGCCAGTCGGACCTACCTTTATCATTTTGGAGATACGCTCTAGAAACAGCCGCTTTCATATTGAATAGGGTTCCATCTAAGTTCGTAGTTAAGACACCATATGAGATGTGGACTGGTAAGAGTCCCAGTTTGTCTTTTCTGAAAATTTGGGGTTGTGAAGTTTATGTCAAATGACTTATATCAGATAAACTAACACCCAAATCAGACAAGTGCTTTTTCGTGGGATATCCAAAGGAAACTTTAGGGTATTAGTCTATAACTGGTCAAAGGGCAAAGTGTTTGTTACTCAAAATGGTATTTTCTTAGAGAAAGAGTTTCTCAAAAGAGAAAAGAATGGACAAAAGGTGTATCTTGAAGAAGTTCAAGATGAGCCAGTAGGGACTGACTCTACGAGTGATGCTAATGTAGCAGAGCAAGTTGAGATACCCGTGGCAGTGGACACACCACCACAACCACAAAGATCAGCGAGACTTCACGCATTGCATGGGGATTTGTTATTGTTAGACGATGATGAACATGCGGATTATGTGAAAGCTATGATGGATCTAGATTTCGAGAAATGGCAAAGTGCCATGAGATCCGAGATAGATTCCATGGGAGACAATCAAGTTTGGAACTTGGTTGACCCGCCTGATGGGGTTAGACCAATTGAGTGCAAATGGATCTTCAAGAAGAAGAAGGATATGGACGAAAATGTTCACATCTATAAAGCTCGGCTTGTCGCAAAGGGTTTTTGGCAAGTTCAAGGGGTTGACTACGACGAGACATTCTAGCCGGTAGCGATGCTTAAATCTATCCGGATCATTCTAGCAATTGCTGCATATTTTGATTATGAGATATGGCAGATGGATGTTAAAACAGCCTTTCTAAATGGGTATTTAGAAGAGGACGTGTATATGATACATCCCGAAGGTTTTGTTGATCCTAATAATGCTGGAAAGATATGCAAGCTTAAGAAATCTATTTATGGGTTAAAGCAAGCATCTCAGAGTTAGAATCTTTGTTTTGATGAGGTCGTCAAAGGGTTTGGCTTCCGTCAGAATGAAGAAGAACCTTGTGTTTACAAGAAGGAAAGTGGGAGCGCTGTTGTATTTCTGATCTTGTATGTGGATGACATACTATTGATTGGGAATGATATTCCTATGTTGCAATCTATAAAGACTTCACTGAATAATAGTTTTTCTATGAAGGATTTAGGAGAAGCAACATACATCTTGGGCATTAAGATCTATAGAGATAGGTCAAGAAGGCTATTAGGATTAAGCCAGGATACTTACATTGATAAGATGTTGAAGAGGTTCAACATGGAATAGTCCAAGAAAGGGTTCTTCCCTATGTCACATGGTGTGCGCTACAGTGATAAGCAGTGTCCTTCCAATGATGCTGAGCGCAAACGCATGAGTAAGGTTCCATACGCTTTGGCAGTTGGTTCCATCATGTACGCCATGATATGTACTCATCCAGATGTAGCCTATGCTCTAAGTGTTGCGAGTAGGTATCAAGCCAATCCTGGTGAGAGTCATTGTACGTTGGTTAAAAACATTCTTAAGTACTTACGAAGGACTAAGGATGTGTTCCTAATTTATGGAGGTGAGGAGGAGCTCGTTGTAAATGGTTACACCGATGCTAGCTTCTAAACCGATGGGGATGATTCACTATCCCAATCAGGTTTTGTGTTCACATTAAATGGTGGTGCAGTTAGCTAGAAAAGTTCCAAGTAGGAGACAGTGTCTGATTCTACAGCAGAAGCCGAGTACATTGCAGCTTCTGGCACTACAAAGGAAGGTGTTTGGTTGGGGAGGTTCCTCATTGAACTTGGTGTGTTTCCGAATGCGTCAGGCCCATTGAATTTACATTGTGATAACAATGGGGCGAATGCACAGGCTAAGCAGCCTAGGGATCACTAGAAGAACAAACATGTACTCCGAAAGTTTCATCTCATTCGAGAGTTTGTGAAACGAGAAGAGATCAAATTGTGCAAAATACATACGAATTTGAATGTAGCAGATCCTTTGACAAAGGCTCTTCCACAGCCTAAGCATGAGGTGCACATGAGGTCTATGGGGATTAGACATCTTAGAGATTAACTCTAGTGCAAGTGGAAGACTGTTGGGAATATGCCCTAGAGGTAATCATAGAGATGATGATATTCCAGTTATATCTATGACATGCATTAAGTGTTCATTGAATATCCATTATAGACAACTTGTGTTGATTGGCAATTATGTGAATTGTTTATGGAACTCAATTACTTGAATGGTTATTCTAAAGTTGTCCCTGGTCGGCGTTCTTGTGAGAACACACTTGAATATTAGACCAGCACATGTATTAGTTGATGGCTATGTTTCACAAGTCATGGACATGGAGATGTCAAACTAATAATGTGGGCACATGTGAGACATGTAGGCTGGACTGACCCGACATGAGAAAGTCTCTATTCACATCATATACCTTATGTCCTTAGACCTGAGATTGTGGTATATACTCAAGATGTGAAACGGCCTACTTAGAGACTATCAAACGCTGCTCCGTAACTGGGTAGTTATAAAGGTGGTCTTCGGGTGGTCGGGAAGCATGCTATGAGACATAGACAATCAAGATGGAATTTGTCCCTCTCTATGTGAGAGAGATATCACTGGATCACTCAAGTGATTGGATCAAACAAATGCATGGCCGTGCTTGGGTTAAGTGTTAACCCACGAGTGAACCATATATCGAGTGGCAAAGGGAATAACTTGTATGTGGTCGTAGTGGTTTGTCTGATATGATCTTTGCATGCACAAAGGAGTTGTCACGTCTTGCTAGAGGCTGCTGTCAACTATTGGGTGAGTAGGAGTACTCGGCCCATGTCAATGTGTGTGTGAACCCATAGGATCGCACGCTTAAGGGGCTGGAAGCCTAATTCGGGTTGGACCCAGATTAGACAAGGCTTAGGGTTACTAATGGGCCTCCAACTCGTGAGCTCATTGGGGACGCCTATGTAAGTGAAGGGGCAAGGGCGTGGTTAGTGTGACACACTTTTGATAGCCGCCGTCGCCCTCCCCACGCTCACGCCTTCTGCTCCTCGCGGACCTAGCAGTCCAGAGGCACATCGCTTCTTCCCTGCACGTGTGGGATTTCTCGGAGGTGCTGCATCTGGAGCAATGGAATGAACCGCGCAAGGGGTTGACGTGATGGACGACCACGCAACTGCACTGCCTGTTATGATGCGTACGACTACATCGAGTCATCTTTCGCTGCACCTGCGCGTCTAGTGGTAATTCCGTAACCTGTAACTAGTAGTAGATCCTGGTTTATGAGGTATAAACGTTTTGTTTTCTGGCTAGCATAGCACCCTCATAACCCACCAGGACCGTCGTATCCACCACAACGTCGTCCAAACGGTGGAACCGAACCTCCTCTCCTTCGTGGTATGCATCCACAAACTCTGAGACTTCTGATGGTGGTGTCACATACTCGATGGTTGCCACTGTAGTTCTTCGAGGCGGAGTCATTTGCAGCGGAGAATCTCCATCATTCGAGGCCTCCTCGACGCCAGTCGAGGCCTGCTGTCTTCTCGCAATTGAGGCCCCTCGGCCAGTACTCGACCGCCCGCACTCGCGGTCGGGGCCGACCTCGCGCCCGTCCAATGCGCGGTCGAGTCGCCCGAGTTGCGGTCGAGGCTGCCCTCGAGATTGAGGCTACCTGACTCGTGGTCGATTCCAGCCGATACGCGGTCGAGGCCTCCCCGAGTCGGGATCGAGGCCCCCCGTGTGAATGAATCTTCCAGCCCCGCGGTCGAGACTCCACGCTCGGTCGAGGATCTTGGCCCCGCGGTCGCGACTCCCGTGGTTGGGTCTCGATTGAGGCCTAGCATCGTTTGACAGAGACCGCCCGCCATGCAGTCGGGGCCTCCTGGCGCATGGTCATGTCTGCACGACTCACGGTCGTTGCCCCTCGAATGCGAACGAGCCTGGTCGAGTGCAGGAGCCCCTGCTCCTTACGGTCTAGATGGTGCCTCTGCCTCAGCCACCGCAGGCTCCTCTGCCTCCCCCACCGTGGATTCCACCGCCCCGGCTTTCCCGGTCCTTGGCTTCTCCATAGCCTCGCCGTGGCCATGGATAACCATCTGCTCCACGACGAATGTGTCATAGAGCCCGTCGCCCGCTTGCTTGAGGTCCTCCGTATCCGGCTTGTCCCAGATCCACGATGCTGCCTCATCGAAGACCACATCTCGGGACACCACAACCTTGCCACCGACCGGGTCGTATAGCCGATAGGCTTTTGACCCCCCTCGTAACCGAGGAACACCATGCGGGTGCTCCTGTCCTCCAGCTTGCCGAGGCCCGACTTGGTGGCCTATACGTGTCCGATGCAGCCGAACATGCGCAGGTACGAGACATTGGGCTTGCGCCCGTGCCACGCCTCGTACGACGTCTTCCCCTCGAGGGCTTTGGTCGGTGACCAGTTGAGGATGTGTACGGCGGTGGTGACCGCCTCTCCCCAGAACGCCCCCGGCATCCCCTTCGCCTTCAACATCGAGCGTGCCATGCCGATGATGGTCAGATTCCGGCGCTCCACGATGCCGTTCTACTGCAGCAAGTAGGGTGCCATGAGGTGTCGACCCACCCCCTCCTCGATGTAGTACTCGGTGAACTTGAGTGCTGTAAACTCACCGCCGCGGTCTGTCCGGAGCACCCGTAGCTGCTTGCCGCTCTCCAACTTCGCCCGCGCCTTGAAGCACTTGATTGCATCTGCCGCATCACTCTTGCTTGTCAGAAGCTGCAGCCACATGTAGTGACTGCAATCATCCATGAGCTGGAGGAAGTATCTCCTTCCGCCATGCGTCGCTGGCTTGATTGACTTGCAGAGGTCCCCATGGACTAGCTCAAGGGGATCCGTCGTGTGGTACCTCACCGTCTTTGGGAATGGCAACCACCTTTGCTTCCCCGCCAGGTAGCTGTCGCACAGTTCCCTGGCATGCTCGATCCGTGGCAGCCCGGTCACCAACTTTCTGAGCCAGCCCAGAGTGTCGAAGCTCAAGTGGCCGAACCGACCATGCCACAGCCACGGCTCCTGCGTGCACGCCACTGCCAAGCACACAGGATGCTCCACCAAATCAAGAAGATAAATATGATTCTTGGAGCGCAATACCTTGGCGAGAAGACACCGCTCCTTGTCCCTGATCCACAGCACGCCATCGCAAATCAGCACCTCTGCCCCGCGCTCATCAAGCTGACCCAGGCTGACGATGCTAGTGCGGAGCTAGGGGATGAAGTACACGTCTGTCAACGTGCGTTGCTCCCCGTTTCGGCACCGGAAGACCATAGTGCCTTGGCCGCGGATGTCCACCCGCGAGCCATCCCTGAACTTGACCGTGCCGATCTTGTTCATGTCGAGGTCGGAGAAGGCGGCATGACACCCGGTCATGTGGCTGCTCGTGCCAGAGTCAAGGTACCACCGTTGCTCCTTCTCATCACTGAACACGCGCAGGTGTGCCTGCACCCGCAGCTCATCAAGTTAGACGACCTACGGCGCAGTCCCCTGCTCCGCTTCCGCCTCCCCTGCTTCGCCATCCTACAGCGCGCAATACTCCCCCATCAATAATGCGTGTTCGTCGTCATCGCTATCGTCATGAGCCAGGTGCGCCTCCTCCTTCTTCTCCTTCCCCTCTGGGCACTTGCATGCCCAGTGCCCCACCTTGCCGCACTTTCGGCAAGCGTTGAGGGCGATGGTCTTTTTCTTGCCCTTCTTCTTGTCCACCGGAGCCTTCCCCTGTGGCTTGCCACTGTTGCTGCCATGGTTACCACCGCTGCGGCTGGAACCTTCCCCAGACCGGTGCTTCTCCTTCATTCGCACAGTCCACTCCTCCTCCGTCAGCAGCAGCTTGGGCTTCTCCTTCTCCGGCTGGGCAAGACCGTGGCTCTCCACTACCCGCAGCCGCCCTGCCACATCCTCGAGGGACAAAGTGGAGATGTCTAGCATTGTCTCAATGGACATGGCAAGCTGTGAGTACTTGGGAGGCACCACGCAGAGCAACTTGCTGACGAGGTCCTCGTCCTCCACCGGCTTACCATAGGTGGCCAGCTAGCTCGCCAGCGACTGAAGACGAAGCACGAAGTCTTCCACCGACTCCCCGGACTTGAAACGGATGTCGTTGAGCTCCCGGTGCAGCTGCTGAACCTTGGCCCGCTTGGCTCGATTCGAGCCTACACGGAGCGACTCCAGCATCTCCCACACCTCCTTCGCCATCTTCTTCTAGCCGAGCGCCTCATGGAACTCGTCTGGTGTGGAAGCCATGAGCACCTCCATGACGCCCACCTCCGCATCCTCACCGGCGTTGCCAGTCTCCACGGCCGCCCACTACTTCCGGGCGCGGAATTTCCATTTCATCTGGACAGCCCACTCGTCGTAGTTGGTACGGGTGAGCATCGGCCAGAAGTTGCTCCCGCCATCCTCCCTCACCACGCGCACCTCTACCGATTGCGCCACCGGCTGGAGCTGCCTATCCACAGCTCCGTCGTTGCCCGGCAAAGCTCCAGTGGGATCCGCCATCGCCGGCTGCTAAGCCCAAACGATGTGTACGACTCTGATACCACGTGTTGGCGCTAGAACCTAGCACCGACCACTGCCGACCACCTCAAGTAGGTACCTAGCAGTGATGACGACCAGCAGCGTTAGCTGCCGACTAGGTTCGAGGCGAGCAGCTCCTGCTCGACCCTCCCTCGACCTCTGCCCTGCTCCAAGGAAGAAGACGAGCTGAGCTCTCTTCCGTACACACAGCACACACTCTGTGAACTGAAGACTGGTGGCAAGAGCTATCTTGTTGCATTGCATTGCATACATATTTATACAAGTCCTATACCTACTCCAAGGTACAAAAGAACGTGGCTGACTACAGCCAACTACTCCTAGATCGTGGCATACGTCAGCCCACTACCTGCTGATGTGGATGTGTACAGCAACCAGGAATGACCATTTGCCATGCCCTACTGCACGTCCTGGCCTGACTAGCTGACGACTCTATGCCCTAGCCATTTCGAGTAAAGAAAGTGGGTTGGCACCAGATTATGTCTAACAGTTACTAGCATGACAGCTTCCATCTGCTATTGGGAATATGACTAACTTGGAAAGCTTGTACATCCCGAATTGTTGGCTTTCTCGGCCAATAGGCCCAATACCACATGAAGTTGGAGCACTGAAGAAGCTGAAATCACTGGTACTGCCTTTTATTGGTCTTTGTGGCAGAACACCAAGTACAATTGCTAATTTGACTCAGTTGACTGAGCTGCGACTTGAAGAAAACTATCTCAGTGGTACGGTTAGCTCACTCGCTCATAAGTTTACTCCTAGTTTCTTTAAAAGCTTGCTCCATACTATTTGTAAGTCCTAAAATTGCACTGTACTTTTTGTGTTTTCTGTATTGATTCTCGTGATCTTGTCTTGTAATGAACTACAGTCATGGAACCAATGCATTGATGCTGAAATTTGGTTTTTTCAAACCTTATGGAATTTATATTATGTTTGAGTGTGAAAGGGTAAGGTAGGATTAAATTTTGATGTGCATCATTCATTGTTGTGCGAAGAATGTAATTCCTTATGCAAGCATAGGTTCTCCTTGGAGGGGGGCAGTGCATATGTGCTAAGGTGGTTGAAAAGTGGAAGGGATTCAAGGGGTTATGGTATAGCTATTGCATTGTTTTTATTGGATTGGGTCAAATTTATTCCTTATGTGATGCATATAATGATACAGTTAATTTATTAGGCCAGTCCAGTTTGTCAACCTAAAACTGAATTAGAAATTAAATAAAAATGTTAAACTGAATAAACCACAAAAATAGGTTATCATACATGGTTCAGTTTCTATTTTTGTCTATTTCGGTTTAGTTTCCCACCACTCTTTACTGTAGTAGGAAGTGAGGGAAGTGAGGCTAACTAAGTTTCCTGTCTACATAAAACTAAGTTCTGTAGCATCGAAGTTATATTAATCTAGTATCATCCAACAGAACTAAATTTATTGTCTTTGTGCAGGAGAAATCCCAACATCTCTCTTCACTCTTCCAATGCTAGGATACTTAGATCTTTGACAAAACCAACTTACTGCGCCCATACATGAATTCGATGGTGCATCTTCACGCTTGAAGAGTGTACACTTGGAAATGAATAATTTGACAGGGAAAATTCCCCAGTCATTGTTGGTACTCCCAAATATGATGGAACTCGATATTGAGGGCAATAACTTAATGGGCTCAGTGGATCTTGCATCACTATGGGGAGAGAACCTCACTTCTTTAATTCTATCATGCAATAAGCTGACTGTAATAGAAGGGGAGGATATTAATACTATCCGCATCAGCTTGTGGAGCTAGGACTTGCTAGTTGCAATATGACAAAAATACCAAAGTTATAAATGCATGCCAAATATGTGAGTTATCTAGACCTTTCAAGTAATAAAATCAGCGGGGATATACCAAGTTGGATATTGGATAGATCGAATTATAGCCTCATGTGGATAAGTCTTTCACACAACATGTTCACTGGTATGGAACTCAATTCATATGTTCTCCCATTCAGTAATAGCTTGTCTAGTTTCAATCTTAGCTTCAACAGGCTTCAAGGATTGATTCCTATGCCATACCCATCAGCTACATTATTGGATTATTCAAATAACAGTCTCTTTCCTTCTTCCAAACTTCACCATATATCTTTGCTCCACCCAGTATCTTAGGTTATCAAACAATAATATAAGTGGTTTTTTACCACATTCACTTTGTGATTCACCTCTGGAAGTCCTTGACTTTTCTTACAACAACTTTAGCGGACCGTTGCCACAATGCTTGATGGGAAATTCACTTTTGAGCATAATAAATTTGAGGGAGAATCAATTCAATGGGATCCTAGCTTCCAATATTTCAATTGAATGTTTTGTCGAGACAATAGATTTGAGTGGAAATAAGATTGAAGGTCAACTTCCAAGGGCACTCTCTAATTGCAGTAATTTAGAGGTTCTTGACCTCAGAAGGAATAGGATTGCAGACACTTTTCCATCTTGGCTAGGGGGGCTTTTGTATTTTCGTGTACTTGTCTTGAGATCCAATGTTCCATGGTTCAATAGGTCATCTTGAAGATGAAAAATATAGAGGACACTTCCCAAGCTTGCAGATCATTGATCTGGCCTCAAACAATTTCTCTGGAAAATTGCATCCGCAATGATTTAATAATTTCAAATCAATGAAGCAGTATGACAATAGAGGACAAATAATAGATCATCCAGGCATACCAGTACTTTACCAAGACTCTATCACAATATCATGCAAAGGGTTTTCCATGACCTTTGAAAGGATCTTAACTACCTTAACTGCAATAGGCATATCAGGCAATGCACTGGAAGGAAGCATTCCTACTTCGATTGGACATCTGTTTTCACTGCGTGTACTAAACATGTCTCATAACACCTTCACTGGACAAATTCCACCCCAATTTGGTAGCATAACTGCTCCGGAGTCCCTGGACCTGTCTTCTTACATGCTATCAGGTGAGATTCCACAAGAGTTAACTAATCTCACCTTCCTTAGCACCTTGAATTTGAGCAATAACCAATTGGAGGGAAGAATACCACAATCACGTCAATTCGAGACATTCCAGGAGAGCTCATTTGATGGAAATGCAGGACTTTGTGGACCCCCTGTATCCAAGCCATGTGGCACTCCGCCAGATACTCGAAGTGAAGAACATCAGAAAAATTCCTCTGATAGTGTCGATGTTGTTTTATTTCTCTTTGCTGGTGTGGGCTTTGGAGTGGGATTTGCAATAGCTATTCTAGTGAAACAAGATTGGATGTGGAGGTGGTTCCATATTTTCAGGATTCTGTGTTGACTTGAAGGTGCCTGATTGCTATAAAGGAGGTGCAATATGCCATGCACAAACAACTTGGTGGTACTGCGTATTCTAATTATACAGTATGGTTTATGCTATCTTTAGCATATCAAGATAAGTGCAAGTTGTTTTGTGTACGTAATCTTGTGGAACCTAGGTTTGTTTGTCACCTTGGCTTACTAGCTGGTCTTGTTACTATATGTTATCAGTGATCATTGCTCACCAAAGTGGTCTCATTTAGATGACAAGTACACATTTTGTCAATGTCCAAGAAACTGCTGCTTCGTCAGTGACTTTTGCTCTAAATGAAACCTATTATTAACTAAGTGCGTGTGTTTCCTTTCCCATATTCGTTTACAATGATTGCAGACTGGGTCTGCATACCACCCACCAGATACTGTAACAGGAGGTATATATAATTAGGATTGGTGAGGGAAAAAAATATCCCAGGTGTGTCATTAGGCTTGTGGTGACACCCAGAAGAGAGTGCGCTATATCATTGGTGGAGGCCAGTCAAGATTATGCTACTAGTACTTTTCAAAACAGAAAAAAAAAATAGAGAGTATGCTACTAGTAGAATTGCAATGGCTTGCACTAGAAGTGGGTTCGGTGGGAAACATGACATATTGCAAAACCCAAGCAAGATTTCCCCAGAAATCCTGCTCCTGGATGAAGCCACCTGTCTTCCCCAGGGTTGATTGTCATTTATATGGTTGATTGTTAATAAATACTCACAATGTGACACCGCTCCTAGTACAGAGCATTGACGTGCAGAATATGAAAGATCAGGTGAGTTTCTTTATCATATTCATTGTAAATAAAGCATTCAGTGTGTGCACCACAAGATCTCGAAACAAGCCTTTTGTAAGAAGTAGGAAGTCTAGGAACTGCCTTTTGTATTAACCACAAGAATGTATTTTCCTTGTAACAGTCAAGTATATTCTTGGTAGTACACTGTAACAATGATAAACCATACATGACAACCTCCCAACATGCACTTTATTCCTCAACAAAAGATACACCTAAACTAAGGTTCAACACGAAAATAGCAGTACATTATATTAGAAAAAAAACAGCAGTGCAGCCTACAGGCACTGCTTTTACATCATGAACTCTGTTGTTTCAAGATGGTTACATGAGGAAGTCTCTGGGGTCCGTGACGTACCCCGTCAGGGCCGAGGCAGCGGCGGTGTAGGGGGACGCCAGGTAGATCTGCCCTTCCTTGTGTCCCATCCTGCCTGGGAAGTTCCTGTTCGTAGTGGACACACAGACCTGCAACCAGGTAACCAGATCCATATGTTAAATAATTAAATTCATCACCCATCAAAGCCGCCCATCTCAACAAACTATAATTTCAGAGCACCTGCTGTTTTCCTTCACAGACTCAAGGACTTCAATCAATGACAAAACATTCTACAGTACTTGTAGTTTCAACTGCCGTTGATAGCAGCTATACTTAGAGAAAAAAATAAGGAAAGAATATGCATCCCCCGACAGAAGTGGGGAGGGGTCTAGTAGTAATGTCTTCTAAGAAGGTGCTTGTGCTAAAATCTGCACAGGGTGCATTTTTGTTTAGTGATCCCAGCCATAACTATTTAGTAACAACATTAGAACAGCAACCTAGCACATAACTGAGACAGACATACAATTATGTACCCATGTAAGCATAATTTGCGAATCAGTTAGCCAGTCAAAGTGAAATTTGTATGTGCACAAGATATATATTTTATCATTCGATAGTTCTTTGCTTTTTAAGGTAACCGGCAGGGTTTTATCATTCAATAGTTAAGATAACATAGCATCATACAAACTTGAGCACTAGAACCATAGCTACCCACCCTAGGTATATAGTAAGTACCATGTCTATTATATAGAAATGCTTCTAGATTTGCATGTGATACTTACCATAGGTTCATTCATCCGTGCATATGTGTCACGAGGGCCACCCAAACAAGCACCACAGCTAGGACTTGCTGGTGTATCACAACCAGCCTCCTCAAATATCTGGGAGCAAGTTTTGCCACCAGATCCTGGCACAGGGAGGCTATATACATCCATCCAAACCTGCAGAGATTTCACAATATTTCCAAATTATGAACAAGTCTGCACTATACCCAGTGATCACATTAGAATATCTTTATTCTAAATATCACCTTTTGTGTAGCAGGGACAAGAAATGTGGGAACTTTAACCTTTTTTCCCTGGATTAAGAAAAAAAGTTTCCAGTAAGTCAAGGAGCCATGGGATAGAAGGTCTGAAAGATAACAAGTGCATACACCATTATAGGATT
Organism: Bothriochloa decipiens; assembly: GCA_023333625.1. Taxonomy (NCBI): domain Eukaryota; kingdom Viridiplantae; phylum Streptophyta; class Magnoliopsida; order Poales; family Poaceae; genus Bothriochloa; species Bothriochloa decipiens. The sequence continues at coordinate 4,183,399 of CM041645.1, read as the reverse complement.
CAAGCTTCTTACCGAGGCTAAGAACACCTTTGCAGCAGCAAGGAAGTCCTCAGTCTTACCACCAGTGCAAGAACCAATATAGACTCGGTCGATCTTGACATCTTTGCATTCTCTTGCTAGAGCACGGTTGTCAGGTGAATGTGGCTGCAGATTAAAGACAGTTATTGCTTCGCCTTTATAGGAAAATCAACAAAAGATGAAGATTACAAAATACTACATCAACAAACCTTGGCAACTACTGGCTCCAGTTTCGATACATCAAACCGGTAGTCACTAAAAAATCTGGGGAAAAAGGAAAACAACTAAAATAAGCAATAAATCATGTGCATGCTATGTTAGATGATCACACAGAGACTAGAGTCAAATGTCTGGATGGAAAGAATTAGACTACAAATTATATTTCTTGTATGTGCATAATATAATCAACTTTTAAAGACGAGAGATAAGAGAACGTGGAAAAACTAGGTGTATCTTTTATCCATTTACTTTCAAAGTTTGAAACTGTTTTTTTTTTAGCCATAAATACAGCAGGGGAAGCCCCCCCACTGTTGGTATATTAATTTAAATAAAGAAAACTGTACAGAGAGAAAGGAAAAAAGAGAATGGGAAACAGGGCTGTACAACCGAACAGGAAGAGGGGAAAGAAGTGGACAGTGGGTAGGAGTCAGCCTTGGAGTCCTAAAGAGGTCAGAAAGGTTGCTCTTTTTGAGTCACAAAGCCTATGAGCCTCTAGTCTAGCTTCCTCCACAAAATTTTGCTTCCAAGAAACAAGGGAGGGACGTCCTCGGTCAAAGATAAAATTGTTTCTTTGTTTCCATATCTGCCAGGCTCCAATGATGAAGATTTCCATGAAGAAAGTGTTCAAGAACTGTTGCTTAGCTTGAGTTATCATCTGAAAGAAATCTGCACCCAGATTCCAATGTATGCCAAGTTGCTGCCAACAACTTTGGCTGAATGGACAGCCGAAGAAAAGATGAAAGGCTGTTTTTTCCAAATTTCTATTGCAGAGCACACAGTTGTAGTTGTTCCCTTCTAATTTCTGCTTCTTTCTCTTAAGTATGTTCCTTGTGTTCAGTCTATCCATTAGAAGTAACCAAGTGAAGACTCTTAAGTTTATTACAGCATTTGGAGTCCCAAATCCAAATGACGGGCTTAGGAGGTTGGATACTTTTGTAGGGAAGATTGTAGAGCCTAGAAGAACTGTATGTATTGTTTCCCAGATGTACTGCCAAGTGTCTTTTATCTTCTTGCTGAACCTGAATTGTTTGTAGATAATCTCGGAGACTTTGATACTCATGGCAAGCTTGTTCAGAGAGGGGTAGGTGGAACCGAGTTTCCAGAGTATTACTTTTCAGGAACTGAGCAACTGAGATGTTTTTGTTTTTTGCAAAGGTATAAAGCCTTGGATATTTGGTTTGCATAATATTGTCATTCCAGAGGATAAAGTTTGATACTGTCTCACAAGGACTTATCTGTAAGGAAAATATCTTTAAAACTGATAACATGCACATAGATGCATACATAACATGAGCTAAAGGTCAAGAAAAGCAAGGACAGCATATAGTCACCTGGACTGAGCATCACTGTAGACAGGTTCATAATCAACTGATGTCTTACCCTGCAGTATACCAGCACAACAACAATGATGTCAGAACTATCCTACAAACTAAACAGTAGCTCACTTTTGCAAATTGTTCTGAGCATTCTCTATCTCAAAGTTATTGGAATTTTATGAAAGAAAGCATATTGGTCCGACTTTATTATGAGCATTTCAAGGGGACTAGTTTTGTACCTCAAGGTATTTAAATGTAGTTTCATCAGCAGGCACAACACCGTTCTTTCCACCAGCTTCAATAACCATGTTACATAGCGTCATACGCTCTTCCATCTAGAAAGTGCATGAAAAGGACTAAGTTCAATGTTACGCAGTGTGGCAGTTAGTTAAGATAACCTTGAGCAGGAAACGCACAGTTAGACTTTCTACAGTTGATCCAACAAACTCCATTGATTTGTAGGTTGCACCAGATACTGAAATCTCACCAATAATCTGTAAGTAGCAATTAACAGGAATAAGAAGTCCTGATTACAGGTAGATCCTAAGAAAGGAATAAATTTAGCACAGCTTGTAAGCTTACTTGCAAAATCAGATCCTTCGCAAGTAAATAAGGCGGCATTTCTCCATCTAATACAAACCTGATAGTAGGGGGCACCTGAAATGAACACTAAAACAGATCAAAACAATGTATTCTTTTCCTGGAATTGACTGAAGTATATCCACAATATATGACAATGCGGTAAGAGGATGCACATAACATAACTGAAAAAAAAAAATCTGCCTTAGTCAATGGAAATAGCACTTCCATGTGTTGTTTCACTGAAAAGAAAATGCATAGCTGATGTATTAGTAGTGCCAACTGAAATATTGGATACGACACGCAATATTTCTATTATTGTTATCATTTAATGAAATGCAAGTCAGTGTAACAACAATAATATATTATGCATATATTATTGATTCTTATCTGTCTTGAACTTCGATTTATAATATATATAAAAAATTTACCACTCTCCTGAGCAATAGATGAGGTACATTTCAATTTTCATATACCCTGTCTTTTTCCTTTTTTTTATGACTTTGGTTCTGTAAAACTGATTTTAAAATTTTACCTTCAGAGAGTAACAAAAACCATGGGCATACCTTGAGAAGAGCCTTTCCAGTGCCCAACACAAAACCTGCATCGGTGTTTCCAATTCCGGTTGCGAATTGACCAAAGGCTCCAGCATTGCACATATGAGAATCAGTACCCAGGAGAACCTAGAGAGCAATTGGAGCAGGTTAACGCTTCACATGGTGTACAATCACAGGTGACCTGTACTACTCAGCAAGGTACCTCGCCAGGTCGGCAGTGGCCTTCCTGAGCAAGTGCAACATGGCAGACGCCTTTGTAATCTGGATTAGCCTGCAAACAAACTCCGAAATGTAAACTGCTCTAGAAGGAAGGGTGGAAAACTACAAGCAACCTAAATGTTGGTACTATGAGCACGACTGCACGAGGCAGATAACCTGAAGATATAAGAATTGAATAAACCAGGAAGCAAAGGAGTGGGAGGGCACACCTTGAAGTTGCTGAGGTCCTTGATATCATAGAAGTACTTGATGTTCTGCTCGAGGCAGAAATCCCTAAGTATATCGACATTGCGGTTGGCGCGCTCATCGCTGGTGAAGATGTAGTGGTCGGGGATGATGACGACCTTCTCGCGGTCCCAGACCTTGGCGTCCTCCCCGAACTCCTTCTTGAAGATGCCGATGGTTCCCGGCCCGCACACGTCGTGCGTCATGAGCACGTCCACGTCCACCCACACGTTCTCCCCGGGCTCCAGCGCCGCCCGCTCCGACGCTCGCGCCAGGATCTTCTCCGTCATCGTCATCGCGCTCTTCACCTGCAGAGGGGTGGGCGGCCGGCCGGCCGCGCGGGTTGGTATGTGTGTGAATCGAACGCGGCGCGTGGAGCAACAGCAACAGCAGGAGCAGCGGTTTGGGTGGGATTCAGGGGGAGGGGCGAGGGGAGAGGGGGCGTACCGAGCCGGTGGACGACGGGGCGCGGGGAGCGCGCGCGGGCGAGGCGACGGCGCGCACACGGCACGGCTTGGTCCAGCGGCTCGAGCCCGCGCGGTGCTGCGCCGGCGCGGGCGCGGCGAGCTCCTTCTGCGACGGCGAAGGGAAGGGGTTAGTCAGTAACGAGGGGGTCAGTAAGTAACGAGGCGCGAGCGGGGGAGGAGGGAGAAAGGGAACTGTGGAGAGGACGGACCTTGTGGGCGAAGGCCGCGGAGGCCTTGGCGGCGGCGGAGACGGAGGAAGCCATGGCGTGGCGGCGCGCGGGCGGTCAGGCGGGCAAAGCGTCGAACACCCTGCGGGCGCGGCGGGCCGGCGTCAGGTCAAGCGAGGGAGAGAGATTGGGGCGGGGTGGTGCGGCGCCTGCTTGGGGAGTGTCGTGTGGTCACGGCCGCCGTAGCGTGTGGGCCCACGAGGGTGAGGTGCTGGGAAGTGGGCGAGCAAGGCGGTGGTAGCTGCGAGTGGGACCCATATATATAACGGCGAAGAAAGAGAAGGGTGTGGATGGGTTTGCAAAACGACCACGGCTTTGATGTCGGTATATGACCCATTGAGGGTACCTTTGTGACATGGAAACAATTGGATTTACTTGGAGTGTTGTGTTTTCTTCATCCAAAAGCAGATATAAATATAAATAAAAAGGGTCTTCAAAATGGAAGCTTTACTGTTTCTATTCCAAAATTTATCACCACGGATCGAGTTTGTCTTTTTTTTTCTTACAAAACAACATAATCCTAGTCATGGACTTTGTACTATAAACATGTGTACGATTTGACCAATCGTTGACCATAAACATACATCATAGTATAATTAGTCTATCTAAAATGCATCTTACGTTGACGAATATATAGAGTAGGCGAGAGGATTATTATAGAGATACTAGGAGTGTTAAGGTGCACTTTCTTGGCATTGCAACTGCAAGAAGTGAAGCCCAGCGAAACTTGTTCTAGTTCTGCATTTATTCAAACTTATAGGTGTCAATATATATTCTTTAAAGACGTGGATAAAGTTAAAAAGAAGTTGGTTTAGTACAAAGCCAAAGTTAAAGAAGTTGGTTTAGTACAAAGCCAAAGTGACCTCTAATTTACAACTTATTTCATAGAAGTACTAAATTTGTCAATCGGTTCCAAATTTCATCAAAACTACCTTAAAAAAGTAATCAAATCTACTGAGCTATTGCTAACAGCCACTGTATCTCTTTTGCTAGCTAGCTAATTGTTTGGTTCATCTTTTGGAACTCATGGTTCCTTGGCCATTACTCTCCCCAATTGGCCTTAACAAATAGTAAGAACTAGTACTTTTTTTAGCTCTGAGACAGACAATGTGACCACGCAAGCAAGAGCCAAGAGTCATCACATCCTCATCTTCCCTAACCAGTTTCCAACAACTCATGGACTTGGACACATCTGCTGGTTGCAAACTTGGCCGCTACGCTTGCTCATTTGTCTTAGCCTGTGAGCACGTGGTCCATGTCCATCTACTTTGGTTCTCTTTCTACCCACGTATGCTAATTTGGCAGCCCACTGAAGTTCAGCCGAGACCATCGTCGCAAGGACACCGGAGCCCAAGATGAAGCCACTTGGGCTCGTTTGAATTTGCTTCGATTCTGAGGCCCTCTCACCCTACACTGGGCCTAGTTTGAAATGAATTTTCCCATTAAAAGAAACAAAACAAAAATAACCTGAACATGGCTAGAATTCAGCACGATTTCATTTCGAATTTGTGGAATTTCCCATGTTAGAAGATATATGAGCTTTGGAGTTTCAACTGGGCGTTATCTTTTTTGTTTGCCCTAGCTAGTTACTAGGCGGCTCGCATAATATTGTATTTGTGACTGAAATTTTACTATATAATAACATACAAAGCCATCAAATTACTAGGAAAGGTTTTGCAAAAAAGAAAAAAATAGGAAGGAAAAAAAAAGCTGCATCGTTCCATAAGGATAGCCAAATAAATAAAATGTCAAGACTTCAATTAAAAAATACAAACAGCTATTTTATTTAATTATAAAATAAAAAATGGAAATGAGAGGCAGCTGGCTATGACCTATCTTGCAAGGGTGTGCAAACTAAAGGACAAACAGGAACACGTCATGTGCCTTAAGATAATGATAAGAGGATTTCTCGTACATTACCACGTGTATGGAGGACTATAAATGGGTTAGAATGGATGATATGTTTTGTTGTCGTGAATTTTGTGTTAGTGAACTGCTTAGTTGGACGTTTTTTCATGTCAAGAAAAATAGATAATGGGGTGGTAGTGGACTACTTATTAGGTGGACGCTTTGTATGTCAAGAAAAATAGACAGTGTGGTGGTAGTAGACCGTTTAGGTGGACGTTTTGCATGTCAAGAGAAATAGATTGTGGAATTTTATTTTATAAGAGTTACAGATTATAGATACCATCATAACAAACTACCTCATTGATACATATGTATATATATCTTCTTATAAGGGGCCTAAGCCCAGGGGACACGTGGTGGCAACAAAGGGCGGCAGGGCGCGTGGGCAGGGGTGGCGGCGCAAGAAGAGGAGAGGAAGAGATAGGGTTGACCCCTTTATTTTATTGGTTGATCCGAACCGATTACACCATATATTTATAGTTAAACTAGCTTCTTTCTTAAGCTAACTAGAAAATCCTCATATCTTGGACTTTTCTATTACAATTTGATCTTTTTTTTATTTACCCAACTATTTCCAATCTAGAGGGACTCAATTTAGGAAACCTGACAGAAGGATGAAATGGCGGCGGCTCGGGGGGTTGCACCCCTTTTTTTCCTGCGCGGCGTGCGCCTAGGGCGCCGTTGGCCCGTGTGCTGCGGCCGTGGCGGCAGCGGCACCCCTCTCACGTGCTCGAGTTGTCCCAAACTCTTCCACAATTTGTTGGGACGTCGTTAGACTTATTACACTTCTTCTATCTAGGTAATTAACATCATCGATGATGAATAATTCAATATTGAACAGGGAAATTAAACAATATTTTACTATGTGATTGTTGTCATGCAAAACGATTATTTATGGCTAAAATCATCTTAAATCGATGTCCTTTGAGTGTAAACTACGTCGATGTTATCTCTTATATATAGATCACCGATCTAAAGGGGGCCCTAGTATAAAATACTGGAATAGAGGAGGAGAGAGAGAAATAAAAAGCAAGCCAGCACACTCAGCCAAGAAGAGATAAGGATTTATGATAGATAAGACAGTTAATCAATCCTAATCTTCTTGATCACCATGAATTAATTACATACACATGCATGTGAGATGGACATAACACCACAATATGTTTATTGATTTACATAAATCCATTTACTAAAGTAATCATCAGATAAGAAGTACTAGTAGATTAGTGGTGGGCAATGCATACAAGAGACTCTCCTCCTGTCCTCCACCAAAGAAATTTTAGATAAATAATTTGTATAGTTCTTAGTTTAGAAAAGTCAATACTTTGGATTTCCAAATACATGCCCTTTTATATACATTTCTGATTTCTTAATGTTTGGGTTGCTAAAATATAACTTCAACAAAACAAACCTCATTATAGAATGTTGTTTTGCGAAAACACACTTGTTTTTGTGCAATTTTAAGTCGTTGGAGACACCAGCTTTACTTTTAAGATAAGAGGACCGAATCAATGACAATGGAATTGTGGTCCATATATTTGCTATTCCATAACAACGTATTAAACTTCAACGAATAATACATATATAAATTGACAAATCTGAGAGATAGGATGTAAGTTTGCTATGGATGTGAACATATTTTGTACTATGTACTACCATTACTTGAATTGTTTTTATAAAATTACTATTCTTTCTCAGAACATATATGTTCCCTAGATGTATATCACCACACTCAGCTTTGTAATAACTGGCATAATTCTACCAGTTGATAGATAAAACCGGATATGAAATATTATCCTTTATCTAAAAAAATATATATCACCACTAAATAATAATCCGGATTTGTTAAATGTTAAAAAAGTAAAAAAAATACTCCAACAGTATGTAGGTGTTGACGGTTGACCAGCGCGAATTGGAAAGGATCAATGGGCGGTGGAATAGAAGATAAGTTGGGCGGCCATGTGAAACTTGTCATCCATTTCAAAAAAAACATATGTGAACATTGTCAAACAAGCCATTACTCAATACTTTCTCTGTCCTCCAAGAATACTATTCAAATGTGTTGTCAAAAAATTGCAACTCTAACTTACGTCTAGGTTGTTGAGCCCTAAGTTCTAGATATCTTATCTAAAAAGAAGAATAACAGATGCATGATATAGCAAAATAAAAAGAATAGAGTATGTGAGTCATTTTATTAGCTGTTCACGAATTTTAAAAAGAATATAAAAAATTGCATTCTCTGTGTGGACTGAGCGAGAAGTTACTTTCTTGTGCTGTTGTCTTGTGTACTGGTGACATCAAACACGTCCAGTGTTCCAAGGCACGAGCTAGGATTTTTGTACCACAGGCACGTCGGTTGTTTACGAGCAATGAAAGAACGAGACAAAGAAGTAGCGAGAGAACTCTTTATTTCATTCATTGATCATAGGTTATAATTTATAGGGGTAGCGAAGGAGAAGTTGCGGAGGAAACTCCGTCGCTACGAAACCACGACTCTCGTGTGTGGAGAGAAGTCGCATCCCCCAAGTTACGATATTCACGGGGAAGCACTCGTGGGGAGTCCTTCACGGTGAAGTCTTCCGTACCCGGGAATATCGTCCGTACGAGGGGGAACTCCCTTTCGTGCTGTGTACGAGGATCCGAGGGGGAATCCAATGCACGATGAGATCATCCAGATGGAAAATATCTTTCCTTACAAGATATTTATAACACTCCCCCTTGATCGAATTTGTCCTTGAGATCAATGTATTGTAATATTCCTCTAAAAATTCCTGTAGGATAAAAACGAGAAAAAATACATGTAGATATGCTATGAAAAACTCCCTAAAACCCAGTGGAAAAAGAAGGAGAAAGGTATAGCGTATAATGATTATTGCCTCATTGTAAACTTATGAGAAAACCTTTTGAGGAGAAAACTCATGTAGTTTAGAGAGCAGTATATGTCTTTGATATTCCCTTAAAAACCCCTGTGGGGGAAAACAAGAAATATGACATATGCTTTATATTAATATTACCTCATTAAAAATTCTATGAGAAACCTTGTGAGGAAAAACTCATGAAGAGAAAAGAGTGCAATATGAAGGCAGATTGATGCACAAAGTTTTCAGTTGGAAGGTGCTCAAGCTGTAGGCCTAAGCAAAATTTGGTTTTACCCAAATCCTTCAACTCCAACTCCGTCTTTAGATGTTGCATGCCTCATCAATATCTTGCTGATTGCCAATGATATTTAAATCATCAACATACACAGATATAATGCAAAATCTTGTTTGGGACTTTTTGATGAAGACACATGGGCAATCATCATTGTTAGTGTATCCCTTCTGCAGAAGGTATTCACTAAGTCAGTTGTACCACATTCTTCAGGATGCTTTAAGCTATAGAGTGAATTTTGAAGCTTTACACAATACATGTTGCGACTTGCGTTCTGATTCGGTATAGAGATTCCATCAGGAACCTTCATATATATGTCCGAATCAAGTGACCCATAGAGATATGCAGTCACTACGTCCATCAACTGCATAGATAGACGAATTTATACAATCAGATATATAAGGTATCGAAATGTAATTTCATTCATGACTGGAGAATATGTTTCATTAAAATCAATGCCAGGTCTCTACATGAACCCTTGTGCTACAAGCCTCGCATTGTATCTCACCACCTCATTATTCTCATTCCGTTTCCGGATGAAAACCCATTTGAATCCTACAGGTGTGAGGTGTAGGTATTGCTTGAGAGAATACCTTCCTTTTAGTGAGCGAGGATATTTCTGCTTGGATTGCATCCTTCCATTGATTCCGGTGTGAGCGCTGTTTGCACTCTGCCATGGTCTTAGAATTTGGATCATTTTCGAGGGTTTCAGCAATCATTGCGGAGAAATATGTCGACAACTGTAGTCTTTCTATCATATAATTCTCCAGATTCAAGATAGTTGATGGAAATTTCTTGGACCCTTTCTGATGCATCAACATCTCCCAAAATGGTTGCATTAGGGCATTCCGATGTCCCAACATCATTAATTGAGTGCACTATTGATGTGGGATGTGAAGGGTGATCCTCCACAGGGTGTTCCTCAACATGGGGTTGAGTTGCATTTACTGGATCAGGAGATTTGCTCTTCTTTTTCCTTGGCTTGCTAGAAGCTGCATCTGTGGAAATAGCCGTACTTCTCCCCCCTCTTACTTGGGAGATGAGTAGTTTTGTTTGGTGCCTCCACTCTTTCCGACATATTTCACACAGGATTATAGGATTTTGTGACACCCTTATAATCAGTAAATGCATCTGGCGCATTATTTGCAATGTGTTGCAAATTGATGATTTTTTGAACTTGGAGTTCAGTCTCTGAAGTACATGGATCAGAGTTGGGAATGTCTGTGGCATCCCAATTGATTTCCTGGCATTCTTTGTGGTACTTAAAGTCTCCCCTAATACTGTGAAATGATCTTCGTTGAAGATGCAATCAGCGTACCGGGCCGTAAATAGGTCCCCTGTGGTGGGCTCCAGGTATTTTATGATCGACGGAGATTTGTATCCCACATAGATTCCTAATTTACTGTGAAGGCCCATAGTTGTACGCTGCGGTGGTGAGATCGGTACGTATGTAGCGCAATCGAACTTTCGCAGATGGGAAATGTTTGGGGATTTCCACGTACTAGATGCAACGACGAGGTTGCATGATATGCTGTTGGACGCAATTGAATCAAGTCAGCAGCATGTAAGGCTACATGACCCCAACATGAGGTTGGAAGGTTGCAATTCTGTAGCAATGGTCTTGCGATGAGTTTGATTCTCTTGATGAGAGATTCAGCCAAACCGTTTTGACTATGGACATATGGTACTGAATGCTGCACTTGAATTCCTAAGGCGCGTGAGGAAAATTCAGTGTCATTGTCCATCCAAATGGATTGGATTTGATGTTCAGGATGCTGCACTTTAAGTTTGATAACTTGAGCGATGAGTTTAGCAAATGCATGATTCCGTATCGATAGAAGGGACACATGAGACCATCGTGTGGATGCATCTATTAGAACCATGAAGTACCTAAACGGCCCAGACAAAGGTTGAATGTGACCACATATGTCTCCTTGAATGCGTTCAAGGAACTTGAGCAGTTCAACTCGAATTTTGAGGTCAGAGGGCCTCAAAATTAATTTCCCAGTGGCACATGCGGTGTATGTAAAATCCAAAGATCGGGGAAATTTTGCATCACTTAGAGAGTGACCAACTGAATTGCTTGTAATTTTCCTCATCATCCCTATTCCAGGGTGCAAGGCGATCATGCCAAGTTTGGAATGCATTGACATTTTAGAAATTACTTTGTACGCAACATGTTGTACGAGTTTGATATATGTATAGTAAAATCCAGACGAGAGTGAGGAAACTCTTTCAAGTGTATCTTTACCATATTCGTTGTCCTTTGTAATGAAAAGGAACTCATTATTATCATGATGAGTTTTGATATGAAAGCCAATTTTTCAGATATCTCTATAACTTAAAAGGGTATGAGTTGAATTGGGATACAAGAGTGCATCCTCAATTGTTATCGATGTACCCATAGGAAGCATAATAGTGGCTCATCCAGAGCCTACAATTACAGCATCGCGTACAGTGATTGTTAAAACATTTCCTATACTTGGCGGTACTTATGGATAAATTCTAACCACCAACTTAGGCATAAAAAGAGAGAAACAACCATACTTTAACACATATGCTCATGCTACTTTAACCCCTAGTATTATTATTTTTATAGAATTTATGGTGAAACAAGTGGAAGTGCACAACATCAAGAAGAAAGCGTAAAAGCAGAATGCGGATTTAGAAATACACAAACAATACCAAGAGAGGAGCCCACCTTCGGTGCATACCTGGGCCTGATCATAACTACAGAGGAGGTCCAGGCCCAGGAAGGAACCGACCACGCGAAGGCGGTGGCCAGCCGGCCCCACCAGGGGAACGGCAGCCCCCGGGACCGACCGCCCCCTGGTGGCCCCTCCCAGGCCCAGTCTTCTTAGGTGGTGCTTGGGTCGGTTCCCTCAAGACGGTTTCACCTGCTTCCATATGGGGAGACGCCCGAACTATCCTGCTTGGGCTATAAATAGATAGAGCTCCTCCACCCTACACACACCAACATTTGGAGCACTACACCTCATATTTCCTACTTGTTCTCTTTAGCATAGTGTTAGTAGCCGATCAAGGCAAATCTATCAAGGAGAGCTTGTCTCCTTGGAGGAAGCAAGACCATCTTGGTATGAATATAATTCAGTTATCATCTATGAGCAAGTTCTTATCTTACATATATAGCAATGCATATGAATTAGAGTATAGTCTTGTTCATATTATGATCATGACATATAAACTAGCCTATAGTCTACGTGTTATGTTCTTCATATGTTCATCAAAGTTCTTCATCGTTCATTGAATTAGTATGAATATGAGAAGAACTAAGGATGGGATAATGGTTCGTTGTGCCATCATGGTTGCTCTTAACCGAGCCCGTCAATCCGAAGGGTTGGGGTCCCAGAAGGTTAAGAGTTGTTTCCAATTACACGAGCGTGGTGCTCGGTTATGCGAAGATCAATGGATATGTCGGTACCCCACGGATAGAGGGGTAGGTGGGCAGGTGGTGATAGCCCTGTCCCTCCCAAGCACTCCCCCACGTTCGGGTATTGAGTAGGAATTTATAAAGTCTCTATAGGCTGGCAGACCAGCTGCGGGGATCTCCCTATCATCCCAAACTTAGTCCTAATTCTAGTCATATTAGTTAGATGTATTCTGCTATTCTTTGCATAGTTGTATACGACCAATGCCTGCTCAAGTAGTTTATTCTTTTATTCTTTATTTACCTTTTATCCTTGAGGTTGGCTCCTATGTGTGTGTCTACTATCTTATGAACCTGATTTACCCCTGTTTATGCTATGTCTATGTGGCAGAACCTCCTAAATTATATGGCCCACATGCACCTATCATTGTCTCAAAGACCTCTAATAGCCATGCATGCATCCCATACAACTTAGAAAGCCATGTCGGGTGCCCATAAAGGACCCCGATTAAACCATATTTTATACTCATACTAGGATCAAAAAAGGAGTAGCTCCAACATTATAGCATTTGTTACAAAAATATATATAAGAGTGTGGAAGAATAATAATATTAAATTTACAAAACATGAATAAGTTAACTTTTACAACTTAACTTCAATTGCGGAAGTAGAGTAGAACTACAAAAGACAACTTAGGTAGAGCACCTAAGTCAGGAGAGGACAACCAGATCACATCGAGCCCACCGACATGATCTTGGTTTGAACACCAATTAGCACCTGCAACAGGGGTTCAACAAACCTTGAGTACAAAAGTACTCAACAAGACTGATCCGACAAAAAAGAGGGGTGAAGGCTCAGGAAATGCAGGCTAGAGGGATAAGGTAAGGCTTGCAAGAGATAAGAATCTTTGCAGAAAAGCTTGACAGAAAGTAAAGTTGTTTTGCTCTAGATCAAGATTATCAACCAACTCCATTCATAAACCTTAACCATAATTCAAGTTGTTACTACGATGATGAACAGAGATCCAGTCTTCTTCTCCAAGAAGCAACGGCGATTCGAATCCATTTTTATATACCCAGCTGGAACCTAGGTCACTGATATATAGAAAACTCTAACTCCTAAGCATACCAGATGACACGATATACCGGAATAACAACCGCAGCCATATATCAACCACATGATATACAGGAGACTCAAACTCCTAAGCATACCAATATACATGGGACTCTCAGCCCCACAAGTATACCACACCATGTGTGGGTGGCTATCTAGATCTCGATACACGCAGATCACCATCGAACGGGACCTAGGGCATCAACAGATGGAAACACTATAGAGGGACGACTCCTTGTCTAATGCAAGTTACCCGTCCGGACTCGATTTATTAACTATCATCATGATTCCAACAGGTAAAGCCAAACTCATCTTTTTCATTCTTTTTCTTTTTGAAAACCTACTAATTAAGCAGGGTTAAGCATAATTATGCATTTTCCAAAAACAGGTAACAAGGACTATGGAAAATAAGACAGGTAATGCAATTGGTAGGTTTTTACTCAACTCCTATTCCCTAATGCAACATTTCATAACTGAAGCGATAAAACTTTTATAAAATCAAGGAAGGGTTTAAATGCATCCAGGGCTTGCCTTGGTGTTCGGCGTAGACGATCTCGGACTTCGGATCAACACCTGATTTTTGGTTCAACTCTTCCTTGGGGTCTGGTTCAACAACGTTTAACCCTTCGTTAACAGAAGCTACACGATAACATGATATGTTTCAACATGATGGAAAAGTAAATATGATGCTTGATGAATGCATAACCAGATTAAGGACTTGAGTACAACTTTTCTTCACGATAAAGTTGTAAGCCAACAAACTTACTAAGTTCATTATGGTTAACTACTTCATTAATGAAATTCATTAAGCACACGAAATAATGTTAATTAAGCCATAATGACATGATTAAGATAAGCACCAACAATTAATTAAAGTGCTAAAGGTCATTAAGGTTAATGACCCAAGGTCATCAATCAATCCCAAAGTCAAACAAATCCTATAATGATTAAACATGATTAAAGGGATTAATTACTTAATTAAAAATCATAAAATAAAGACATAAAATTAAAGTTGTCTAAATGAGCTCAAAATTTTATTTTGAAAAGATCTTGGTCTAATTAGGTGGCAAAACAAATTTCAGAAATAAAAACCAATTATTTCATTTATTAAAAATCATAGAATATGCATTTTTCAATTAAAAGAGCTAATTTTAACTTATGAAAAAAGTACTCAAATTTGGCATTTCATATTTTTTCTAGGTAGAGGACATCATAAAGAGCATATACAAAAATTTTTAGAATTTTTGGAGTTATACATGAATTACTATGATTTATAAAATAAAATAGCATTTAAATCATTTTCTGAAAATAGAAAAAAAGTAAATTCTTTTCCGAGTTTACCGGCGGCGGCGGCGATTTTGACCGGCGATTACTCGCCGGCGGTGAGGTCTTTGGCCAAGCCGTTTGGCCAAGCAGCAGAGCTCACCGGAGCGATTCCGGCGATGATAGCATGGACAATCTCGGCTACGCGACCTAGCGGACGCGACTATGCACTCGCGCGAGCCTAAATGACACCCAGACGATGGATCGCTGTACGCGGCGACGGCGGCAAGGCAGAACTCACCGGCAACTCGATGACAGATCACCACGGCGTGACTTATGCTTGACCAAGGACACCAATGGCTACCGGTGCTCACCATGGGGCTAGTTCGCTCTCAGATAAGGGCTCAACGGCGGCGAAGGTAGCTTGACATCGAGGATAGGGCGACGACGGATGAACTCCGAGGAGGGAAATGGTGTCCCTAGCCCTTCATTAATGCTCTGCAAGAACCACCAAGCTGACGGTGATTAGCATCGCACCATGAAGCTAGAACATGAAACAGAAACGAAAAGGTCGATGGTGCACCACGGACGGCAAGGACAGAGCTTGGGGAAGCAGTTGCCAGAGTTGAAGAAGACGATGGCAATTCTTGCGATTGCAGTCGATCTAGGCCATCACAAACGGTGCTATGGATGCAAGAGATTGAGGCGGGGTTGGTGAGCTAGCTAATGGTGGCTATTACGGCGCGATGATGATGCACAGCGGCGGCGGCGGCACAGCAAGAGCAGGGGAGGGAAAAAATGGAGTTGGCTTCCGTTTGCTAGCTCGGGGAGGGATAAGGCGAGGCTAAGCGGTGGAATGGCAAGGCGACACATGCGTGAGGAGGTTTCTAGTGACGGGCGTGCTGGCGACGGTCGGCAAGCCGGGATGGGCATGGCGGCCACGGCGACGGCGAGGAACAGAGAGGAAGAAATGAAGATGGTGACGTCAGCGGTACTGTAGCAACTGATGTCACCCGAAAATTTGCAAATTACTCCAGAAATTACATAAGAACTTGAAAATATCCCGGAATATCATTTGCATAAATTTTCAAGAGCTTCATTTTTTTAACAGCCATTTGCAAATTCTGCATAGATTTTGAAATATGAATTCAAATTCAAAAGGGAAACAAAATCTTAGAAACAAATATTTGAAATTACTTTTGATTTTATAATAAAACTTGAAAATCTTCCAAAATAGGGAATGCTCAACTTTTCAAACCAAACATCTTTCATATACAAAGTTTTCCCAAATAATGCATAATTTTTGAAATATGGATTTGAAGTAAAAAAGGGGCAAATACAAGAAAACTGTATTTTCAAATTCATTTGAAATTATTTTTGGAAAATTGAAAACTTTGAATACCATTATTGTAGCTCTTATCATGATCTACAAACCATATTTTGAGAGTATATCAAAATTCCTTATAGATTTTGAATTGTAAAAAAGGGGAATAAAATTGGGTTTTGAAAATAGTTTTTGAATTATCAATCAACTCATCATTTCATGTATAAAAAAGCACCACATAAAAGACATTATTAACACATGAATGCATTTATGCGACGATGCTCAATGATTATGCTTGATAATGCATTTGATTAATATTTTAATTACGTATTAACATCTGGGATGTTATAGTCTACCTATGCATTCAATAAGTGATCATGTTTATGCCAAAGCTAGATGCATTCACCATGCCCTCCTACGGGAACTTATAAATACGACACCCTTGAATACTCACGAGTTGAAATGCTACAATGATAGTTCTGTGCGCTTGTAGATTAATTCTTATTTCTTTCTGAGCTATCGATTGGCGTACCTAAGTACCGTTACTTAAGGATTGTAATTCTTGTTTCACCCCAAGGCGCCGTGCTGCAGTTTTGCATATCATAAGTAATGATGGTTAGGAAGGCCAATCGAGCACTTCTAACTATTATTACCAGACTGCATTACCTAGGCCGGCGCCACTAAGGGCCGAGGGTTACCTTTCTGAAGTAATGGTGGTTAAGAATGTCAACACACGTTTCTAGTGTTATTGCTAAGGACAGACTTATAGTCTATCTTTAGTAGTAATGTTAAGAAATGCCAACAAGCATTTTTGGTGCCGTTGTTTGGAAGGGCAAAAGAAAATGGAAACGTCTAGCATTGACATAAACATCGATTGCATAATAAGCATTGGCAGCCATAGTTTAAGCAGGCTAACTTTGCTGTTTTCTTCCTCTTTTTATTGGAATGAAAACAGGATAGTGTATGAGAGGTTTTGCTCTACCGGACAACTTCCTCAACAATCCGGAAGCACTCCTAAGGAAGAAAAGGTTTCGTACCATTTCTTCTTCTGCTACTCCACCAGTAGACAAACCGGCCACTCCTGCACCATCTGCTACTACCACCATGGCCAAGTCACTCCGCGACTACTCCACCCCCGCTGTTGCGAACGTGCCTGTTGGGCCCACTATCAATGTCGTGAATGGAAACTTTAAGCTCTGTACTGGCCTACTCACGATGGTGCAGGCAAACCAGTTCTGTGGTTTGGCAAGTGAGGACATTGTGCGAAACAATCATCATCAAAGATGTCACACAAGATAGCATCAGGCTCCGCTTGTTTCCCTTCTTCCTCACGGGGAAGGCGAAGCAATGGTTCTACCAGAGTAATGAAGCTATCAACACATGGGACAAGTGTTCTTTCCCATGAGCAAAACAAATGCTCTAAGGGGGAAGATATCCAACTTCCAGCAAACTTCACTCGAGTCCATCCCTGAAGCTTGGGAAAGGCTCCAGGAGTACATCCGAGCCTGTCCCCATCATGGGATGGAAGATTGGCTCGTGCTTCAGAACTTCTACGAGGGCCTCACGGCCATGTCTAAGGGGCACGTAGATGGCACTGCTGGAGGCACGTTCCTCTCCCTCGCCATTGAAAATGCCACAACACTGATTGAAAATATGGTGGCCAATCAGAATTGGGGAGAAGGATGTAAAACACAAAAAGGCATGCACACTGTGAAGGAGACGGATCTGCTTGCCGCAAAAATAGACTTATTAATGAAGAATCTTGAGGGACATGCCACTGATCCTACCACCGGCACCGTCCAAGCCATAGACTCACACATGATGTGTGAAGTCTGTGGAGATGTTGGCCATTCAGGAAACAACTGTCCCGAAACCCAGGAGAAAGCATCCTACGTCAACAACGGGTTTCGCCAACATCAACAACCAGGTAATGGGTGGAACTACCAGAATCACCCCAAGGTAATTCTTCCAATTTCAATTCCTCCCAACCTTCGTTGAAAGATCTTGCCTTAGGATAGGCTAAGATAAATGAAAACCTTATGAAAAAGCTTTCTTTCAATGAAAAAATATTTGAAAACATAAATGTTAAGCTTGATAGCCTATCCTTATCTATTAAAGATCAAATAAGTTTTAATAAAAATATAGAATCTCAGATTGCTCAGCTTGCTTCTGCTGCTAAATCTGCCATACCTCTTGATAGCTCTGCTGAGAATGTAAATTCGATGACCACGAGAGGGGGTAAGACCACTCGTGATCCACCACATACTAACTATAAGACAGGAAAAAGATCAAGGCAGTAGGAGGAAGCACCGGTTGAGTCAGCAAAAGTGTAAGAAGAAACTGCTGAAGATGAGCCGACACTAGAGAATTATGTAGACACCACAATGCTGCCTTTCCCCACAAGGATAAGGTGGAAGAAGAAGGCCAGAGATGAGAAGTTTCTCCGATTCGTGGAGATGGTCGAGAAGACGCATGTAAGCGTCCCACTGATGGATGTCCTACAGATACCCTTCTATGCCAAGTACATCAAAGACATCATCCACAACAAACGACCACTGCCGTCCATAGAAGTTGTCAAGCTGACGGAAGAGTGTAGCGCAGCTATACTCAACCATCTACCTAAGAAAAAGCAAGATCCTGGGTGCCCCACAATCACATGCTCCATTGGCACCCAGCAGTTCAATCATGCCTTATGTGATCTTGGGGCGAGCGTAAGCGTCATGCAAAAATTAGTCTTCGACAGGCTGAGTTTCACCAACTTGGAGCCCACCAACATGACACTCTAGTTGGTCGACTCCTTAATTCGGTACCCAGCAGGGATCGCCCAAGATATCCCAGTAAAAATCAAAGGGTATTATGTCCCAGTGGATTTTGTGGTGCTCAACATGGAACCCAACAAAGAAACACCACTTATCCTAGGAAGACCATTCTTGAGAACGGTAGGATTACAAATTGATGTTAGAGCAGGAGAAATCCGCTTCAATATCAATGTACAAGAAGAAAAGTTTGAATTCAGGCCTCGCCGTCAGGAAGAATGCAACATGATACGCATCAGATACGGGCCGAAACCCCAAGGCATCAAGGAGGTAGAGATTCAGCCTCAGCTTCTATCAAAGATCTCAAAAGAATCAAAGAAAAAGTCGGAGCCAAAAGAAAAGAAGGCTCCCAAAAGAAATATAAATAAGGAGCAGAAAACCAAAATAGCTCCTAAAAAGAAAATACAAGAAAAGAGGAAAGAAATCCCTGAGGAGAAAGTTGGACATGCTACCACACTGCCCAAGACAACCCAAAAAGTATGGAGGCCCAAGTAGGTGCAACTGTCTACTTCTCCCAAGATAGAGGTACCATCATTGAGCACACAATGAAAGGGAGAAAAAGTCCTGTTCAACGGACTTAAAAAGATGAGCCCTTGCCAAAAGTAAATCGGTAGTTATCTTTAATTAGTTTTTGCTTTCAATAAAATAAATATATGGTAGTTTCTTTGCTGTCAATAAAAATGCCTGAGTAATTTTCTTTGTCTCCCAATAATTTAGCTTTTATCCATCACATGATTCTTGCTACTTGCATTTCTTACCTTAGTCTATATCTTTGTACAAAGTTTTGAGATATGATGTTTGTGCCATCATTCTCTCATAAGTTTTTAATACAAGCATGGTGCTTGGGTTTTAGCTTACCTAGGTTGAACAAACCTTTGAAACAAAGTGGTGGCATAGACTAGGAATATTTGTATGGACTAACCTTTGCAGAATAAAATCCACCATGACAGAGGAAGTCCTAAAAAGATGATGATGGAAATAAGGTAAGTTTCTATCCTAAAAAAATTATACACATATAAGTAAATCCAAAGGGGACCACGCCATAATCTAGCTTGGGGGAGGTGCCTTCGCTTAGGTATTTTGCATCTTATCTTTTTGAACTCTCAAATTTTCAAAAATAAAATAAAATGTATTCCACTCCCATATGTGTTAAGATATGCTGGTTTCTCTTATGTTGAAATGATGTATAGTTGCTCTGTCTATAATTCGTTTGTGCCTAAGTTATACCTTAGTTTTTCTCAAGGTTTAATTTTGTTGGCTAAAAGTGTCTCATTCTGAAAACTTGAAATCTTGTGGGTTGAAATTGTATGATCCTTTTCTAAGTTGTTGTGAGATATGAGATGGTACAAATAGATTTTGCTATGACTTTATTCTAAGAGAAACTTGACATCCGGAGTTTTCTTTTTAAAAAATTTTCAAAATCAAAAGTTCCTCAATGATTATGAAATACCTACCAAGGCCATATGATATGCTCTACTTTTATAAACTTTTAGTCATATACGGCTTGCAGAACTTTGAGTTGAGTCAAATTGTTGTGGCCTAGTGAGATTATGGTCATATGCCCATGATTGAGATTCACATGCACCCAAAATGCGCCAACTCTTATCCTGAGAGTTGTGTCCCCTGTTTCTACCAAATAAAAATACCGACTCTCACCCTGAGAGCCACGCATTCTTTATATAAAATTTTCACTCCTTGCATTCACCATCATGACATCTCTCCATCCAGAAGTATCAATAAAGGATATGGCCTATGCTAAAAAAATAAGTGAGAAAAAGCCAAGAGGCATGAAAAAAAATGATAATGATTCTATGGCCCATATCCCTTCAAAAACTCTGTTCCATCCAATAAAAGAGAATCATGATGCATGGAGTGCCAAAAATAATTAGAGATAGGTTTCCACCATCCTCTTATTTCACGCACTTGCACATCTCAATCAAGGTGTATGACTTGTATCTCCTTGTGGTTCGGTCTTTGACTCAGCAATACAAGTGATGTAAGTATGCCCACCTTTATACGTGCCCAAAACTTCACTCTCAGCCTTAGTGGTAGGTTATAAAAGGCAGCACTACAATGCCTTCGGTGAGGTAATCATGCACATTGAGCGAATGAGAGAATCATTTTAGAAACTTTTTTTATTTTGCAAAACTCATAAAACCTCTAGATAGACGGTCTATCAAAGAATGAATGATTGGTGATTCTGTTATAACCGTTCTGTCTTACAACCGCCCAAGAACTTGGAGAAGCTACAAGCACCATGACAAATCAAGGTAAAGAGTGGGCAGAATGCCAACTTATTTAAATTGTGAATGAATGCTTTGTTATAGGTATGGCACTTGTGAATTATATCAACATAGTAGCAGCTCCTGATCAACAACCATACTTAGCTATTTGCTCGGGACGAGCAAAGGTTAAGCTTGGGGGTCTTGTTGGCAGTCCTTATGGATAAATTCTAACCGTCAACTTAGGCATAAAAAGAGAGAAACAACCATACTTTTACACATATACATATGCTACTAATAGAATTCCATTTGCACCCCTAGTATTATTATTTTTATAGAATTTATGGTGAAACAAGTGAAAGTGCACAACATCAAGAAGAAAGCATAAAAGCAGAATGCGGATTCAGAAATACGCAAACAAGACCAAGAGAGGAGCCCACCTTCGATGCATACCTGGGCCTGATCGTAACCGCAGAGGAGGTCTAGGCCCAGAAAGGAACCGACCACGCGAAGGCGGTGGCCAGCTGGCCCCACCGGAGGAACGGCCGCCCCCGGGACTAGCCGCCCCCTGGCCCCTCCCGGGCCCAGTCTTCTCAGGCGGTGCTTGGGTCAGTTCCCTCAAGATGGTTTCACCTTCTTCCATATGGGGAGATGCCCGAACCGTCCTACTTGGGCTATAAGTAGATGGAGCTCCTCCACCCAACACACACCAACATTTGGAGCACTACACCTCATATTTCCTACTTGTTCTCTTTAGCATAGTGTTAATAGTTGAGCAAGGCAAAGCTATCAAGGAGAGCTTGTCTCCTTGGAGGAAGCAAGAACATCTTGTTATGAATATAATTCATGTTCTCCTCTATGAGAAATTTCTTATCTTATATATATAGCAATGCATATGAATTAGAGTATAGTCTTGCTCATATTATGATCATGACATATAAACTAGCCTATAGTCTATGTGTTATGTTCTTGATATGTTCATCAAAGTTCTTCATCGTTCATCGAATTAGTATGAATATGAGAAGAACTAAGGATGGGATAATGGTTTGTTGTGCCGTCATGGTTGCTCTTAACCGAGCCTGTCAATCCGAAGGGTTGGGGTCCCGGGAGGTTAAGAGTTGTTTCTAATTACACGAGCATGGTGCTTGGGTATACGGAGATCAGCGGATATGTCGGTACCCCACGGGTAGAGGGGTAGGTGGGCAGGTGGTGACAACCCTGTTCATCCCAAGCACTCCCCCACTGTAGTACGAAATTTTGTAATGATTTACGTGGCGTAAATATTAATGCCCGTTTACAAGATTTATACTACCTTAAGATTAAAGATGGATTTAATCATGGTCGAGCTGCACTCATGGCAAGGACGCAAATGTTTTGGTGATTATCCCAAAAATTACCTGTGGCGATTAATAAATAACAAGAGAGATTGTTGTGAGGGGACCGAGCAAAACGATGGGGGCAGTAAACTTGATTATTCTGGAATTGACATCGCCTGTGAGATACACCACCGACTATGCTGCTGATGATAGTCAATTTCATGGATTTTTAGTGACCGTTCCTCATTAGGAGTTTCTCTACTATCATTTAAGTGTACTGGACCCTGTTTGCCAAAATGAATAGGACCATGCCGACCGATAAAGTCCAAAGAAAGCAAACATTGCTCCTGTTCGTCAGCGGCTAAAAAAGTCCTGTGAGCTCCGGCAAGATCAATTGGAATCTGAGAAGCCTTCCCACAGTCTACAATGAAAGGAGGATGTTTTACAAAAGGAGGCGAACACAAGGGTGGCTTCGATATGGCCTTCCAATATGCAGCATACCACCCCATGATGTAGTGAGTAGGCAGCGGTAAATCACACTTGCTGGCAGAAGTAGCCCCATTGGTTACAGAGTGAAATATGGCATCCAAACAACTATACAGGTTTGCCAAACTTGCTATGCCTACAGCCTTCCTTGTTCCTTTAGCAATGCTAGCCGCTGCTGAAAACACTTCTGGTCGAATGTACAGACCACCATCTATGGGTACACAATATATGCACAACCAGGTAGCAATAAAGGCTGCACGATATTCAATCTGCTATGACGTACCTTATAATCTACCCTGTATCCAGAAAAGAGGGCTGAAGGATTTGTGTCTTCAAGATTTGCAAGCTGAAACCCAAATTTCTTGAGGAAAGGATCCAAGGGAGGTGCATAATAGTCATGAGGAAGAGAGGACTCGCTGATGTTCTCATATCGCCTTTTGTCATCAAGAAAGTAGTCCAACCATGAACGAACACTGACAAGCCCCTTTCCTGTTGAATTCCCTGACAATCGCCACTTGCAGAGTTTGGCATAGATGGCATGCAAAGTCTTGACAACAGTGTCCTCATTAGGAAGAAATGGTGAGGGGATATATTCATCATATGCATGTCCAGATATGGGGATTCCCATACCATCATTGACTAACAAAAGTGAGTAGCTCATTTCACCTTGGCTTGTGACTATAGTATGTCCACTCACATTCCAGGAACTTACAAAAGCTTGGATAAGAGCCCAACATTTGGGAACTTGAAATAATGAGCCAAAGATGCCCCTCAAGACATCTGCACGATCCAGTGCATTCTTGTCTTCCTCTGCTAGCAACATCATTCTAGCCCAGATATAATATTTCTCATAACATGGACTTCCTGCACAGAGTTTAGGATCAGTACCACGTAGCCATCTCTTTTCTGGGCAATGAATGAATTCCTGGGCCAAAGTCATGGTGTCAAAAGCTGGAGCTTCATCGAGAACAGGGTCTAGAATCACCATGTGTTGGTTACCGAGAGAAGGGGTACCCTAAACCTCCCTTGTTTTTGGTTGAACCCCGAGTTTACCCTCAGATTAATCTCACGGGGACCCTCGAAAAAACACGTGCAAGACCAGACCATACATCCTCAACCCACCGGGGTCCACCGGCAAATACACACTGGGCCGACCCACAATAGAATACTTAACTTCTGCCGCAACCCTTAACAAGTCACTGACGTCACCAACTGATGATCACTCGCGAGGGGGGGACCCCGCGTCAAGTGTCGAGGCCCCGGCGGGACGGACGCCTCGATACAACAAGGGTCGAGCCTCCCCTCGATCCACCAACTCCGGGTGCGTCCGACAGCGCATTTGATGCAAAACTACCTAACCTCGTCCAATCGTATGGCTACAGTAGCCGCACAGTGGTCCGTACAGCGGTCGAATCTCGCTTTACCGCCCATACTGGGGACGTGCATCGGTCTGCACGGCACTGTTACGCTGTACTCAGCACTGTTAGGCCGCTCGAGGCCCCCTTCGACGCGCTACGCGACAAACAACCGACATCGGATTCCCTAAGTTCAATCTTATCCGTTCAACCACTATGCTCGAGGCTACCCCTCGATTGGGCCTCGAGTATGTGTCGACGCCCTCCGGTCAACCCACATCGACCTCGAAAGCTGCGCCAACAACTCCCGATGCAACCCCAACAGGGACTCGCACGTCCTCTACAGGGGATCGCGTCTTTCGCCAGTCAGCAACCACGCCTCCGAAGGACGCCTGGCAACTCCGAGCCATGCTGCTACAGAACAAGCCATGCTCAGCGCACGTCTCTACAGTGGCCTCGAGTTGACTACCACGACCCGCGACGTCACCACTACATCATCAAACCAGGACACTTGTACCCCTGTGCCTCCCCTTGGCCTATAAAAGGGGACGCCAGGATACACAACAAAAGGAGAGGCCCAATCGGACGAAGAACCGACTCCAGACAACGATCTCACGAACAACCAAACACACACCTAGGCAGACTCCTAGACTCTGAATAACTCTTTCGCTCTACACTTGACCCCCCCGAATTCTCTCCTTCGCTTGTATTCACCCCTGTACAAGCACTTAGGTGCAAGATAATACAAATCTTCTCCCCCCGCTGGACGTAGGGCCTTCTTTACCCGAACCAGGATAAATCGCTGTGTTCTTCTTGCATCACCATCCGAACGGGTTACGCACACATACGTTTACTCATTGGCTTAGGACACCCCTGAGTTCCTAACGTCGATATTTGGCGTGCCAGGTAGGGGAGTGTGTGTCAAACCGCTTCGTTCGGATGGCGGATTTCATATCATCGCTCCCTTTCGGCTCGGTGATCTGGTTTGGGAGTTTGGAGTTCCTGTCGCTCGGCACGAGCCATGACATGGTCCTGCTCTCAGCCGGGCACCCAAGCGGGGGTGCTTCAGGGACTCCGCGAGGAGCCCCGCGTCACCCTCACCACCACACTTCCCAATCAAGAAGGAGACATGGATCGCAGGGCGGGCGGCACCGCCGTGCGACCATGGTCGTCACATCCTCTTCGTCTTTGACAGATGACTTGAGCTCTCTGGCCAGGAGCCTCCCACGACTATGCGTAAGGCCCAAAGAGGGGCAGTGCTCGCTAGGGTTGAACGCTTCTCCCCAGGCGAACGCGCCCCTCACGTCTACGGCTCTCTTGCCCCATGAGCAGTTTGCCGTCCGACCGGCACTGCCATTTGGGCTCGACAATGCCACTTCAACATACTCCACTATCGTGCGCTTGGGCTTCAGAGCGGACAAGGAACGGACTGGACCCACCCTACGCACAGCAGCGTGCCGGGAGGTATCGGTAATGGCCCCCGAACGCCCGATTAACCCTCGCCCACGCGGCGCCTGCCCTCGCACGCTTCGACAGTGGCTGGAAGTGAAACAATATGGGCGGACCATCATGCCTTACCCGCTCTACTCTGACTCCGACGACGATTCTAGCTACTATGATCCCACGCGAGAGTGTTTCCACGTCGACATAGTCGCCGCGTCGGGCAACGATGACGCCGATCCCGCAGAGACGTCCACACCACCGACTGCAACAGGTGGACCCCTCCTCCTGGTGGGACAGGAGGAAGGGCCCCCTGCCGCGACCAATGATCCGTGTGATTCGCAGGGCGCCCACGTCGCCCAGCTCATGCAGGTCTGGGAGCTTTGAGCCAAACTTGACCAAGACAAAGAGCGACTGCGCCAGCTCGAGCGTACCCTCGAGCAAGACAATCGGAATCCCCCAGGCAGAGGGGCTCGGGCCCGAGCGCGGCAAGTACAGCGGCAGATTGTGGGCACGGATACGGTTGCGCGTCTCGCCTTCAATCGAGCCAGTCAGAATGTCGTCGCGGCAACCATGCTTCTCCGCAACATGCCGGCCCCCTCGAATCCTGAAGCCCAACGAGTCCGACAGGAGATCCAGGGCCTTCTCGAGGTGGCCGCCATCCAGCAGGCCGAGAGTTTTGCCTCGAGGCATCGAGGTGCGGCCTCAGGGCAACACCACGAACCCTCGTGGCATGTGAGGCAGGCCTCGACCAAGCCAGTAGATTCCCCCCGCTCGAAGGGGGCGGTCTCGGCCCACGATCGCATTTGTGACAACCGCGAGCCTCGCGATGCGCGTCACGACATCAACGAACACTGCAGACGCAAGAGCGGTGACGCCGAGGCGTGAGGCTACAGTGCTCATCAGGGCGGATGCTACGACAGTGACGAGGACCGACGTCAATCCCCGGATCCACCGGGACCTCGAGCCTTCAGCCGTGCGATTCGTAGCACGCCGCTGCCTAGCCCCTTCAGACCCCCGACAAGTCTCATCAAATACGACGGTGAGACAAAGCCTGAGCTCTAGCTTGCTGACTTCAAGCTGGTGTGCCAGCTTGGTGGGGCCCACGACGACAGCGCCATCATTTGACAACTCCCACTCTTTCTCTCCGACACCGCACGGGTGGCTCGAGGAGCTTCCCCCTAACCAAATCTATGACTGGTCTGACCTGGTTAGGGTTTTCGAGGGGAACTTCAAGGGCACCTATGTGCATTCGGGCAACAGGTGGGAACTCTGAGGCTATAGACAGAAGCCCGGGGAATCCCTCTGCGATTTTACTCGACGCTTCTCCAAGCAGCGCACTGAGCTTCCCCACGTCACCGACGAAGAGGTGATCCTGGCTTTCATTGCCAGGACCACCTGCAAGGAACTAGTCCGGGAGCTCGGGCGTGCTCCCCCAAAGACTGCCGATGAATTGATGGACAGCGTGGCCAACTTTGCCGCTGAAGAAGAGGCCGTCGGAGCCTTCTTCGATGATGGCAAAGGCCAAACACAAGCCAAGGCGGCCAACCCCGAGGGTTCGAACCGGGGCGGCAAGAAAGGGGGCAAGAAGAAGAAGAAGAACCCGCGAGGCAAGCGCGAAGATGCCCCCAATGACGACCTCGTGGCGGCTGTCGAGCGCAAGAAGCCTCGAGGCCCTCCCGAAAAGGGCCTCTTCGACGAGATGCTCAAGAAACCGTGCCCATATCACTAGGGCCAGGCCAACCACACCCTCGAAAACTGCCAGATGCTTAAAAGGCATTTCGAGGGTACAGTTTGAGGAAAGGAAGAGAAAAAGGAAGAGCCCGATGACAAGAATGATGACAAGGATGATGGATTCCCCGTGGTGCAGGACTGCTACATGATCTACGGGGGACCTACCGCCCGGCTCACCCCTCGACAGCGTAAGAGGGAGCGTCTAGAGGTATTCTCCACTCGAGTGGCCACCCCCCGATTCTTGGACTGGTCCGAGACGGCTATCACGTTCGACCGTGACGACCATCCGGACCACGTCTCGAACCTGGGGCTCTACCCGCTTGTTGTCGACCCTATCATCATCAACACCCGCTTCTCCAAGGTCTTGATGGACGGAGGCAGCAGCCTCAACATCATCTACTCCGAGACCCTCGACCTTCTCGGAATCCTGACGGAAAAGCTGAAACCCAGCGCTGGGGGCTTCCATGGCGTCGTGCCTCAACCAACCCAGGCCCCCTCGATCGGGGCCAAGGTCATGGACCTTGAGGTATCAACCCCTCGAGCAAGCGACGAAGCCGATTGGCGTAAGCCCTTCCTCGAATACCTTACTCAAGGGGAGCTGCCAGACGAGCGAAACGAGGCTCGACGCATTGCACGAAGGGCCAAAACCTACATCCTCTTCGGTCCAGACAAAGAGCTCTATCGACGGAGCCCGACCGGAGTTGTGCAGCGTTGCATCACCATCAAGGAAGGCAAAAGGTTACTCAATGACCTACACTCGGGGTCTTGCGGTCATCATGCTGTGCCCAGGACCCTCGTCGAGAACGCTTTCTGACAAGGCTTTTACTGGCCAATCGCTGTCTCTGACGCCATCAGCCTCGTCCGCTCATGTGAGGGGTGCCAGTTCTATGCCAAACAGATGCACCTCCCTGCGCATGCTTTGCAAATGATCCCCCTCACATGGCCGTTCGCCGTATGGGGGCTCGACCTCGTTGGTCCCCTCAAAAGGACAACTAGAGGCTTCACCTACCTGCTCGTTGCCATCGACAAGTTTACCAAGTGGATCGAGGCTCGGCCCATCACCAACTTTCGTTCCGAGCGAGCGGTCGAGTTCTTCATTGACATCATTCATCGCTTCGGGGTCCCCAACATGATCATCATCGACAATGGCACGCAATTCACCAGCAAAAAGTTCCTGGACTTCTGCGATCACCATCATATCCGTGTGAATTGTTATGTAGTTGCTTATCCTCGAACTAACGGCCAGGTCAAGCGTGCCAATGGGATGATTCTTCAAGGGCTCAAGCCTAGAATCTATGACCACCTGAAGAAATATGGCAAGAAGTGGGCCATCGAGCTGCCCTCGGTCCTATGGAGCCTAAGGACAACACCCAGTCGAGCCACGGGATTCACCCCATTCTTCATGGTCTACGGGTCTGAGGCCATCCTCCCCATCGACCTCGAATACGGGTCCCCTCAATTAAAAGCCTACAACGAGCAGACGAACGAAGAAGCCCTCGCAAACGCCATCGACCAACTCGAAGAAGCTCGAAACATGGCCCTCCTCAACTCCGCAAGATACATGCAGAAGCTTCAACGCTACCACGACAAGCATGTGCGCAAAAGGGACCTTCGAGTGGGCGACCTCGTCCTACGACGGCGACAGAGCAACAAGGGCCGCCACAAGTTAACTCCACCGTGGGAAGGCCCCTTCATCATAGCAGAGGTGTTGAAGCCCGAAACCTACAAGCTCGCTAACGACAAAGGCAAAATCTTCACCAACGCATGGAACATCGAACAGCTACGTCGCTTCTATCCCTAGGGCGTCGATGCCTTCTTCATACATTTTCATATACGGAATGCTTTCGATCACAAGCTCAATCTTCTTATACATATAAGAGGTAGCCTCGACTCTTCTCCCTCAGAGTCAAACCTCCCTCGGGGGCTACAAGGGAGGAACCCCCCGAAGTCCCCAAAAAACTCACATGATTTTTTCAAAACTCAAAATTCTATCCTCTCTACGCACCTCGATACGCTCTAAATACTTAGTCAAAAACGCCATGTGAACAACCTAAAGGTCGAGGGCTGTCGAGCCAGGAGACCACCGACGGCCCAGGGCTACGGTACCTCCACTCACTCCCACGTCGAGGGGCACAAACATGCGTCACACTAAGTTAAGAAACGTTATTAGACATGCGAGAAAGGAAGGGACTAAACAATTTGTGAAGTTATATTTTACATTCGATAATGTTTCGAGGCCCCCTGGGCCTCGCAAACCAGAAAATTACAAGATTTCTTACAAAGGCCTCTTTGCCCAGATTTGGCTCACAGGCCATCATCCTCAGGAGGCCGAAGGACCTCACGCTCGAAGAGGCTTCCAAGACGACCGCCAGGTTCCTCGGCAGCCTCGACCAACCCCATGAAGATAGCTTCGTTCTCCTCGTCAGTCTTCGAAGGGTTGCTGACGAAGCCGTGGGAGGCGACCTCCATGTCATAGATGTAGCCGGAGCCGAAGACCGTCATCGCCCGCTTCACGCCGACATGAAGGGCGCCCCGCACCTTCTCCTTAACCACACGACCGAGCTCGAATAGCCGGTTAAGGAGAGGGGCCCCATGGACGTCATCCGCGGCCGCTTCGGGACGAGGGACGCCGAGGCTGTCGCAGACCATGTCGAGCATATCGCCGAGCTCGTCAGTCAGCTTCACCTCGGCCGTGTATGACTTCTAAAGCAGGCCGAGGTCACGATGAGCCCTAGTCAGCTCCTCCTTCAAGGCTAGAAACAAACAGAGTCAGTAGCGCTTAAGAAAAAACAAAGGCAAAAAACTCTTCAAGAAAAGAAGGAAGACTCACCAATGGTGTGGGTCTCGAGTTTTGTGTGCGTATCTTGTAGAACGAGATACTCGTTTGCAAGCGTCTCACCAGCATGGACCATCAACGCATTCTCCTCCTTGAGCTTCTCGAGGGCCTCGCCTGCCGAAATGGCATTCCGCCTTTGCTCTTGCCAGGCTTCAGAAAGCCTGGCATTTTCGAAGGCCGAGGCCTCGAGCTCCTTCTGCACCGCTTCGATGGCCGCGCTAGCCCTTGCCAGCATGTCGCTGGCCTCGGACCTCGCCTTCTCGAGGGCCCTCCCCACTTCCTCCTTCGCCTTGGCCTCGGCCTCCTTGGCTTGGGCAGCCACCTCTCAGGCCAAGGCGGTTTCGGACTTCGCCTTCTCAAGCCCACTTCGAGCGGTAGCAGCCTCCTCCTTCACCTTCGCGGCCTCGACCCGGGCAGCCTCGAGCGCTGCTTCTAGCTCGGGGATCTGGTTCCACTTATCCTTGGCGCCGTGGATAAGATAGGACTTGATGTTTGAGCGCTTTCTCAGATCCTAAGAGCAAGAAGAACAAAGGACATCATCAACAAAGAGAACACACCCCGAGTTCCATAACTTCGAAGAAGGATGCTTACCGCGAGGCGCTGGTGAAGGTTGTCGCTGACGAGACCAAGCATTGCCTTCAGCGAGGTCTGAAGGCAAGAACGCTCCTCCTCGATGGCCCTCCAGCACTCGAGCTCTGTGGGGTCATCCACCTCCCACTAGGGAGCATCGTGACTCATGGGGTCATGGACGCGGATGGGCTCCGAGCCCCATCCCGAAGTCTCCGCCTCAGAGCGCCGCCACGCCGCCTCAGCTCCGGCACCCTCCGCGTCGACGGCCGCGCCTGCCGCAGGTCGTTGCTCGGGAACCATGGGGGGAGACGGACCCTCCCACGGCACGATAGCCAGCAAACCAGCCTGCGGCTCCTCCCGCTTGACAAAAAGGTCCGTCGGGGCAGACACGACGACGTTCGCCTCCTCAACCGAATCACCCACGGGGGCCCCGCCTGACGGGGCCACTTCGGCACCCTCGGACTCAACGACCCCCGACCTCGGTGGCGACAGGGGGGCGCAGCGTCTTTCTCCTTCCCTTCATCGACGGAGGCCTCGCCCTCTCGGCCTCGAGGATGATGGGAGCCGCCTCCTAAAACCCCAGCAGCGAGTCATCCGAGGGGCCCTCCGGCACGCTGCTGCCCGGCGCCTCGACGGCCATCCCGGCTCAGGGGCTCGACGTCGCAGCCGCTGCAGTCTCGGTGGCCGCTTCGCTGATAACAGAAGCAGCACCCCGGGCCAATGCCGCGCGTGCGGCCTTGACCCAAGCGATGACCCCCGCGTTCAAAATAGCCGGGGGAGTCGAGGCGGCGCTCGTCGCCAAATGAACCGGGCCCGTAGCCCCCGTCAGTGCCCGCTCGCGCTTGAGTCTGCAAGAAAGGAAAAATTAGATGCCTGGAATCGAGACGTGAAATATAAAGCTGCTCCAAGATTAAGAACTTACCCCACCCGGAACCTCCCCAGGGTTCGTGAGCCCCCGTCGACGGCCGCGTCCCGGCGCCCGCAAGATTTGAAGTCGCTGTCGGCGGCGTCACGCCGCGAGGCTCCATAGCCCCTCGAGCGGAGGCCATCGCCGATGCGGCCAAAGCCAGCGCCACCAGATGACTTTCACGGGATCCCTTCGTGGGCCCCCCAGAACCAGCAGCGCCCTGCGTCGAAGGGGCACCAGCCGCGACCCTCCGGGTTGAGAGGTGCTCCTCTTCTCCGCTCCACTCCTCCCTCGACTCCTCAGAGGAGGACCCTTCGATAGGCCCCACCTCTCGTCTCTGCTTAGCCGAGCGCTGCTCGCCCGCAGAGAGATCGAGGCTCTACATCCGCCTCTTCTTGCTCTCCTCCTCCTTCGTCTTCTTTGCCGACGAGGCACCGAGAAGCCCCATCGGACCAGCTCCGAAATCTTCCTTAACGGGGGGCAGAGATAACTCGTAGTTGAGCTCCCCCTACACGCAAAGCCCAAAAAAATGTAAGGTGAAAAGAAACAAAAAAGAAGGGCTCGACGAAGTAATACACTCACCAGTTCGGGGTAACCGGGATCTGGCCGCATCGGAAGACGGTTGACTTCCTATGCCGTGAAGGGACCCGACACCGTGCCTCGAACCCTCTTGGCGATGCTCTCCAGCGTGATATCCTCAGCAACCATCCGGCTCCCCTCGAGCTCCACTCCAAAGAACATTTGGCTCATGCGGAGCGAGCGCCGCATCAGGGGGAGCACCCGTCGATGGTGGAAGGCCGAGGCAACGACCCCGGCAGTCAACCCCTGCCCTTGAAGGGTCGCCAGGGCGTCGAGGAGGTCTTCGAGCCTCGCTTGATGGTCCCGTGCCGGGGCGCCCCAGTTGTGGGGACGCGACTCGATGACGCGCCCTGTGTACTGAGGCAGCAGCCCCTCGTCGTTCCTGATGTAGAACCACTTCGAAGGCCAGGCGCCGTGGCTCGAAGTTAGGCCGATAGGGATGAAGGTGTCGACCTTCCTCACAGTGAAGTTGCAGCACCCGGCCCGCACCAGCCTCCGCACCCCTAGCGACGCGCTCTTGGAGAAGTACTCCGCCCGAAAAAGATGAAGCCAGAGCTCCCAGTGCGCCTCCACCCCGAGGTAACCCTCGCAGACAGTGGTGAAGATGGCGGCGTAGGAGATCGCGTTGGGGGAGAGATGCTGCAGCTCAATCCCATAGTAGTGGGTGAGGGTGCGCATGAACCGGCTCGGCGGGGAACCGAAGCCCAGTCGGTGGAACTTGACGAAGCTGACCACGTAGCCCTCCGGTGGGTTCGGCTCGAGGTCCCCCTTCGGCGGAACGAGCCATTCGGGCTCGTCCTTGTTGGTGATAGGGCGAAGGAGCCCCTCCGCCACCAACCCCTCTAGCTCCTTCCTCGTCACATCCGAGGGGAGTCACGCCACAGGCTGAAGAATCTCCGGCGGCGCCATGGCAAGGGCATGGAGCTCTTCGGTGGATGGACGACCCGGAAGATTTCCTATCTCCGCGAGGAAGGCAAAGCGCAGGGAGGCGAGCGCAAGGAAGGTAAGCGCAAGGAAGGTGAGCGCAAGGAAGGCAATCAAGCGCAGGAAGGCGAATGCGAAAACGGCAGGAAGGCAAGTGAAGAGCAACGGTGCGCGGAGTGCCTCCTTTTATAGGGGCAGAAGACCAACGGGCGGCCATCGCTTGCCCGACCAGTAAGTCCCCGCATTAAATGCGCCCAAAGTACTCTCCTCTCGATTCCTGTGCGTCGACGTCATGAGCAAGGCCGCCGGGCGCCAATGATACCCTCGGGCCCGCGCGTTCACGCCGTTTCGCATTCACCCCCTCGACTCCCATCGACCATGGACACGCGTCAAGCATCCACGAAATCAGCCGTCATGCCGGCCCCACCACGACTGCGCCGTTTCGGCTCCCGCAACATTACGGCCACGCCGCTTCGAATCTTTTCTTGAAAAATGAGACTAATATGACAACTGATAGTTATCCTCCTTGAAATGCGCTTTGAGTACAGGAATCATCCGCTACCGCGCCGCTCCGGCTTCTGCATAAAAAGGCACGCATGACGGACAGGAGGAGTTATCCACAGACGGATCTTCCCATGACACGGGATACGGGCCCAGGCCCTCGAAATCTCCAGGAAGCGAAGGTTGGCCCTCGAAAAGGGTGACCGAGGGGGGTCGACATGAGTCCCTTGCTCGAGAACGAATTCTCGAGGCCCCCTTGGACACATTCAAGGCAAAACTAAGGGACCACGACGGAATCCCCTCGAGGGGAGGCATCGATCCACCAGACCTGATCGAAAGGGTTTGGCATCCGCGGGACCCACTGTTTTGCTCCCCTATCGAATGGGGCATGAGCTCTTACTTGAATTTCCCAATAGTAGCTCACCTGAGACGTTGATGCTCGCCCGAGCATGGGTAGCACAACGCTTCTCCCCCCTCTACCCGATCGAAAGGGTTCGTGAGGGTCGAACGAAAAAGTCGAGCTCGCACCTGACCAGCTTCGATGAAAGAAGCTAAGGAGCAGACTCGCAACCGGGTGGCCTCGACGAAAGAGGACCAACCGCCCGGGGGCTCGATCATTCGAGCACGCCTCGACCAAAACCAAAAATAAAAGAACTCGGGCGAGTATTTTACTCACCCGAGGCCTCGGGGGCTACACCCGAAGGGTGCGCTCACGCGCACCCCTTGGAATACGACCAACACTCCGAGTCCATTTAACTGAGCCTCAGCGTAAGTATCAACACGTACACGAAGCCTCGGGGGCTATTATCGGTTACCGAGAGAAGGGGTACCCTAAACCTCCCTTGTTTTCGGTTGAACCCCGAGTTTACCCTCAGATTAATCTCACGGGGACCCTCGAAAAAACATGTGCAAGACCAGACCATACATCCTCGACCCACCGGGGCCCACCGGCAAATACACACTGGGCCGACCAACAACAGAATACTTAACTTCTGCCGCAACCCTCGACAAGTCACTGACGTCACCAACTGATGATCACTCGAGAGGAGGGGACCCCGCGTCAAGTGTCGAGGTCTCGGCGGGACGGATGCCTCGATACAACAAGGGTTGAGCCCCCTCGATCCACCAACTCTGGGTGCGTCCGACAGCGCATTTGATGCAAAACTACCTAACCTCGTCTAATCGTATGGCTACAGTAGCCGCACAGTGGTCCGTACAGTGGTCGAATCCCGCTTTACCGCCCATACTGGGGACGTGCATCGGTCTGCACGGCACTGTTACGCCGTAATCAGCACTGTTAGGCCGCTCGAGGCCCCCTTCGACGCGCTACGTGACAAACAACCGACATCGGATTCCCTAAGTTCAATCTTATCCGTTCTACCACTACGCTCGAGGCTACCCCTCGATTGGGCCTCGAGTATGTGTCGACGCCCTCCGGTCAACCCACATCGACCTCGAAAGCTGCGCCAACAACTCCCGATGTGACCCCAACAGGGACTCGCACGTCCTCTACAGGGGATCGCGTCTTTCGCCAGTCAGCAACCACGCCTCCGAAGGACGCCTGTCAACTACGAGCCATGCTGCTATAGAACAAGCCACGCTCAGCGCACGTCCCTACAGTGGCCTCAAGTTGACCACCACGACCCGCGACGTCACCACTGCGTCATCGAACTAGGACACTTGTACCCATGTGCCTCCCCTTGGCCTATAAAAGGGGACGCCAGGATACACAACAAAAGGAGAGGCCCAATCGGACGAAGAACCGACTCCAGACAACGATCTCACGAACAACCGAACACACGCCTAGGCAGACTCGTAGACTCTGAATAACTCTTCCGCTCTACACTTGACCCCCCCCCCCCAAATCTCTCCTTCGCTTGTATTCACCCCTGTACAAGCACTTAGGTGCAAGATAATACAAATCTTCTCCTTCCGCTGGACGTAGGGCCTTCTTTGCCCGAACCAGGATAAATCGCTGTGTTCTTCTTGCATCACCATCCGAATGGGTTACGCACACATACGTTTACTCGTTGGCTTAGGACACCCCCGGGTTCCTAACGTCGACACCATGGTAGTAGGACTCGAGCCTTTGACAGGTATGTCCCATTACTTATCTTGAGAACCCCTATATTTGGCTGTACGCCTTGTCAGTTGTGAACCAACAGTAGGCACTGGACACCCTGATTCAGGGGTGGAAGATGAGACCTCCACCACAAGTTTTGGCCCCCGGTCAAGTTTGAGATAGGTGCATGCTGGACTAATGGTGCGCTCAACATCATTTTCAGAGTCACTGTCCTCTTGGTCTTGGTTCCCTTCATTTTCAATGTCTCTTTCTGAGATTGTGATGGTGGCTATGTTTTGGTCGTTCAACTTGAACCGCTTTCTTTTCAGCTTGCTAGAAGGCAAGACATTTGAATCGCCATCTAGGTCAACCACCTCCTATAAAACAACAAAAAAAAGCATCAGATATATGAATAATGGCTGCATATTAGTCTTTTTGAGAAAAAAAGAAGAAGAATAAGAAGAAGAAGAAGAAGATGGTGTGCGGACAAGACCTGTGACATTTCATTGGCATCTTGCTCTGACGGTTCTATTGCTTGTCCTTTTTCACTGCTCAATATCATAGAATTGTGATGACCAGGCGGTTGAGATTGATTATAGTCACGAGAAGAACGGTCGAACACAGCAGGCTCTCCTTGGTCCGGGTACGGACGGCGGCCTCTGTAAACAGGCCTACGATCTTCGTAATGGCCCCGGGAAGAATTTCTTCTCCAATGGCGTTCCTCTTGGACAGGAGGCGGTCCTCTCCAATATGGTTGATCTCCGTTAGGACCGGGATTCCTCCAATGCTGCTCCTGTGCATTCCAGTCAAGCCAAGGCTGAGGTTCACCCTGCTGAAAACTCCTCTGATACGGAGGTGCGGCCAGATGCCTACGATTGAAATCCCTATAAAAGCGGCCCATGAACAGTTACCTAAAATTTTAGGAAAAATAATGATTCAACATAGCCAACGCTGTAAAGTGCGGAAACTATTCATATACTGAATAAGTGAGTCTCATCATGCTATATACTTTGCAGAAAGAAAAAGAATGAAACACGTTTTCTGAAGAATTGGATCCATCTAGTTATCCCATGCTAGTTTGTGTTTGTTGGGCAACGGACAAATGAAAGCAGTATAAGTTATCGGATTGTTTTTGCAATTGGGCATTAGCACAAACACATTACTTAGGCAGCCCTCTCCAACGATCGAAGTCAATAAACAAACTGGACGTATTCTTAGTCACAGTAACTGATTGGATCTACAACATCAGATTGGGAAGCAATATTTGCACTGATAATCCTACTTACAGGGTGTCCAAGTAAACACAATTCAAGACCAGAGAATCGCGTACCGGCGTCTGTAGCTTCGTCTTCACGGCCTCGCAGTGAGTCCCCCTGGCCGAAGTGACGAAACAGGAGTCAGGAAGCCGACGGCTTCTTATATTTAAAGGAGAGAAGGGAGCCAGCTAAGATTTGAAACAAACGGTAAAAAGATTGGTTCAGCTATCTTTCAGGACTTTCTTTTATAAGCTGGATGCGTACGTTCAGTACTTCTCTGTTAAGTCAGAGACGTGAATCGGGGTAGTACAACTAGCCGTCTATTTCCAAAGGAGAGAAGCGTCAGTAGCGTTTATCAATTCGACACTGTTGTACATGATGAAGTCACCAAGCCAAGTCCGCACTGCTTTGCGCGCGCACTTAACTTGGTGAGGGGGCATTTGTAGTACGAAATTTTGTAACGATTTACGTGGTGTAAATATTAATGCCCGTTAACAAGACTTATAGTACCTTAAGATTAAAGATGGATTTAATCATGGTCGAACTGCACTCATGGCAAGGACGCAAATGTTTTGGTGATTATCCCAAAAATTACCTGTGGCGATTAATAAATAACAAGAGATATTGTGAGGCGGCCGAAATAAAAATTGTCAGGCCCCATCCAAATGTCACGTGAATTTCTTACCTTGGGGGCACCCACGTATAAAGAGAAAATTGATCCTTGGCTGAGTGGATTTACACATAAAAAAAAGCCAAATATTTAGGCATATTTAAATAACGTAATAACAGTGTACGTGATTGGTTAATATCAATATATATGTGATGAGTCAAGATCGTTACTGGCCCATCTACAACTCAGCCCACGTACAATTCAGCTAGCAATATGTTCATGTTTTTACATGTATGTATACACGGAATACGCGGCCGGCGGCTGTATAAACGTGATTCTATTTATTGGGGGTGTATAAACCTATACAATGGCTGCTTGACCCCTTCCGTGGCAAATATACGAATGTGCTTGAATTCCTTCCCTCCGATCTATTACAATCTATTTATGGGTCAAGTATATACACGTATACAACAGCTGCATGACTACTTCCATGGGCAAGCACAACGCACGTGTCATCTCTCTGATCCGTTGCATGAAGGAACTGCATCTAAATGACTAATACCGATTACAGGCCACAGCAGCTTTGGTCACTTGGTCATCCTGCATCCTCGGACCTACGTAGGAGAAGCGCTCCCCTTCCATACGACGAGTGGAGCTGCGGCGATGAGCCCGCTGGCCTCCCGTGTATAAAAGCCAGGCACCTCTTGCCTGGAGGGGGGAGGAGACAGCCACCAGGCCGCCCACACACATGCACATCGCCACCACCTCCATAGCGCCATACCGCGCCGCCGTTGCTCCACATATACAACTCCTCCCACCTCACGCTCGTCCCCAGTGCAGCGTGCCGGAGAGATCGACGTCGCACCACCGGAGATCGACCCCGATGGCGGGTTTGAATGGTGAGAATCCCTGTTGTTGGGTTATTTCGTTCTGCTAGGTATTTTGTGAGTTGGCTGGTGGATGGAGGTGAGAGGGAAGGAGAGAATTAGAGGTCAGATTTAGTATTTGGGCTGTAGTAGAAGAGATGGCTGGGCGTAGAGGTGCAGTTGCAGATTTGAGATCTCTGTAGTATAGATTCAGATGCAAAGAAGAGTATGTTATTGCAGATCAATTGGTGTATTAGTGGAGTTGATAGAGGTGAAGGAGGATTCTTGGAGAGGTGTCAGTTTGAATTAGTTGATGATTCAATTCAAATAAAGAAGTAGTATAGTTCATGAGAGAACAGATCAGGGAGAAAAGTAGCACAGTGCAATTGATATTGGTGTTCGCAGGATCGACCAGATAAAAGGGTGTGCAAAGCAGTAGGAATAGTTTAGAAAGCAATATCATAAGGAGTTAGGAGATTGAAAGTTTAATGAGGTGTCAGCATTTGCTAGTAAGATCAATTTCAGTATAGAAGAAAGGGAGGATGAATTTTGATGGCAAGTACAAAATGTCAACTTACAGTGAGAGATTAGAGAGATATGGAAATTGGTATGGAGAAGGATTGAAGAGAGTGATTGAGAATAGTAGGGGCTTGATCCATTGATAAATTTGTGTGTTGGAAGAAGCAAGGCCTGAAAATTATGGGAGACAATGTAATACAGTTTGAAAGAAGTGATGCAGATTAGTACAGCTGCACAGATGAGTAGAATGTGGGCACAAGAGATGACAGTGAAATTTTAGTAGAAGTGTGGTGGCAGAATACTTTGTGCAGTATGGGTACAACAATGGTTGATAGTAAGATCTTAGTGGAGGGTGAAAGTAAAGTGCTCCATACAGTATAAGGAGATATAGTCCAGGACATACTAGAAATATGAGTGTGAAATAGAGAGAAAGGGCTTGGAGGTTGCAGCAGTTTATTAGTTACTTTATAGGTGTGCAAGTAAAGGTGTGGCCAGTTAGAAAGTGCAGAGATAAAGAAGTTAGTAAGCCTGAAGAATGCGGCATGTAGTCGAAGGAGGTTTGATATGTGAAGATAGATTTGTGTGGAACAAGCAGAGCTTGAAATCGATCAGTTGCAGAGGTGTGAGTCTGCTATGAGAAAGGAGAGGTGGCTAAAGACTGTCGATGGTTCCAGTCATGTGAATGTTCAGTGGATGTAACCCTGAGTTTCAATAGTTTGTTAATATGTGGGCTGTACAAGCAAGCAAGGTGCATAGATAGCAGTACAGTAGCTAGCCTGTTGTCGTGAGGGTTACTGAAAAGAATAGCATGTATCTGTGTCAATTCAGGATGTTTGAAATATTTTAGCATGATAAATTAGTGGCCTGTCGTGAGTTTGGCCCTATAATTCAAAAGTAGTCCTCACATTATATTAATTTGTACACATGATGAATGTGCTTGTAACGTGCCCTGATGACACCTATCTATATAGAACCAAATCACGTAGCTGTCAGTCGATCAGCTTTTGGAACCTGGTTCAGTAAAGTGGTGTATGTGTATATACATGCTAGCAGTTCTTTTGGAACTTGTCAATGTAATTAAAATGTGTGGTACGACGATTCAGCTGCTGGTCTTCGTCTTATGCATGATCAGATCAGAACTTGGCAAATATGTGGTGGCGTTTGTGTAAAATCATGATTAAATTCCTAGACCGACAATGCTAGGAAAAGAGTTAACCAGTTTACTCCGTGACCGACGAGGCTGGAGATATTCGGCCCTGACCGACGAGGCAGGGTATTCACTTGCTAGCGACCGACGAGGCCGAGCATTCTTACAGACTTTACATCAGACTCTGCGGCATACATCACTGACCGACAAGGCCGTGGCAATGTTATTGTCATTTAATATTGTGTTATTATTCATGCATGCTTGGAGATCACAATACTCAAGACCCGGAGACACGACCATCATCGCAGCTTAATCGGAGGTCTTCCATAGAAGTTAGACTATGGATGTAATTAACCGGATGGTCTTGCGAGACCCCGGGAAACAAGAACTCCATGTCGACCTGTATTTCAGATATGTTAGGCGCATTTCAATAAATCCCAAGTGGGAACATGTGCTTTGTAATTCTCCAAAGAATTAATAAAGATCAGAGTTCCCTGAGTTTGTTGTCTATTTAATTTATTTTGTATACAATAGTATACTGGCACGCCTGCGCATAATTTATTTACCTACGCTTTAGGGCTTAACTCCCTTAGCCGAAATTTGTTTCTTTTTGGCGAAACACCCACGTTCGGGTATTGAGTAGGAGTTTGTAAAGTCTCTATCAGCTGGCAGACTAGCTGCGGGATCTCCCTATCATCCCAGACTTAAGTCCTGATTCTAGTCATATTAGTTAGATGTATTTTGCTATTCTTTGCATAACTGTATACGACCAATGCCTGCTCACGTAGTTTATTCTTTTATTCTTTATTTACCTTTTATCCTTGAGGTTGGCTCCTATGTGTGTGTCTACTATCTTATGAACCTGATTTACCCTTGTTTATACTATGTCTACCTATGCATTTAATAAGTAATCATGCTTATACTAAAGCTAGATGTATTCACCATGCCCTCCTACGGAAAATTATAAATACGACACCCTTAAATACTCACGGGTTGAAATGCTACAATGATAGTTTTGTGTATTTGCAGATTAATTCGTATTTCTTTCTGAGCTATCGATTGGCGTACCTAAGTACCATTACTTAAGGATTGTAATTCTTGTTGCACCCCAAGGCGCCGTGCTGCAGTTTTGCATATCGTAAGTAATGACGGTTAGGAAGGCCAATCAGGCACTTCTAACTATTATTACCAGACTGCATTACCTAGGCCGGCGCCGTTAAGGGCCGATGGTTACCTTTCTGAAGTAATAGTGGTTAGGAATGTCAACACATGTTTCTAATATTATTGCTAAGGACGGACTTAGAATCTATCTTTAGTAGTAATATTAAGAAACGCCAATAGTACTCTTGGTGAGAGTTTAGAAATATTTTATTTCCATAAGTATAGAGTTAGTGGCTCCATTGTCCACTAGGCATATTTCCTCATCCATCGAATCGAACCCCCTACAATCTATATACAATGGAGAATAAAAT
The DNA here is from genome assembly GCA_023333625.1 of Bothriochloa decipiens. NCBI lineage: Eukaryota > Viridiplantae > Streptophyta > Magnoliopsida > Poales > Poaceae > Bothriochloa > Bothriochloa decipiens. The sequence goes on along the minus strand of CM041645.1, from coordinate 4,141,808 downwards.
GAAATTCTCAACAAATAAATAGAGATAATTGATATAATATTGATAGCAATTGTGCAGAATACAATAAAATATCAAATGTCCTTGCAGGATTAAAACAAAGGACAATCACTATTACAACCTTTTGGGCATAATGATAATCTATATCTCAAAATGACTAGGAGCCTAAGCCAGTCTCCATATATGTCCTCCGAAGTGTATTCGATGAGCATATTGTCGATGTCGTTGGCGTCGCCATCAGGTGGAGGAAGAGCCTTGGTGTTGCTTGGTTCCGCTGGGGCGAAAGTCGAGCACCCTGGGGCTTCCAATGCATTGAAGTGTGCTTCATGCTGATGTCCACCTTGGTTGGCGCGTCCTTGGTTGGAGCATCCACGTCCCATGGAATTTAAGTACAAATCCACTAAGTGCTTAGGGGTGCGACATTTCTGAGTTGGGTGATTGTAGCAACCACACTTGGTACAAGTGCTAGACTTGTCTTTGTTGAATTTAGAATTGTCACTCTTTCCCTTAGCACCACGAGGCTTACGGTTTCTCTTGCTCTTGCTCTTGCCTTGTGAGGGTCCAGGAGTGCTGGTTTTAGGAGCACTGTTGTGTTGTTTCTTCTAAGTGGTCATAGCATGTACTTCTGGCAAAGGTTTGGCGCCAATTGGGCCTTTGTTGGAGTTCCATAGGAGGAGCTCATCATGCCTTTCTGCCTGAAGTAATGTTTTGATCAACTCAGAGTAAACTGTGAAACCCCTCTGATGGTATTGCTGTTGAAGGATCATGTGAGCGGAAAGCATGGTAGACAAAGTCTTTTCAATTTTCTCCGCATCAGTTGGTTCCTTCTCACAAAACTTCAGTTTGGCACTGAGTTTGTGCATAGCATGGTTGAACTCTCCTACAGTAAGATGACTGCCTTTGGTAAGATGACTGCCTTTTGCTGCTCATACCGTTGTTGCAAGTTAAGCCAGAGAACCCGTGGGTCCTTCTCCATCAGATACTCAGCTTTGAGATCAGGATGGATGTGGTTCCTTATGATGTATAATGCATGGTACTTTTTTGGTTCAGACAATGGAGCTACACCTTGTTTGGGAGCTTCTATTGCCTTGAACATTCCGCACAATGATAGACTCACTTTGAGATCCATTGCCCATGTAGGGAAGTTGTGTCCGTCTAGAGCAAGCTCGGCAAATTCCTTCTTGGAAGAAATTTGGGCATCAGACTCTTTGGGGGCCATTGTTCCTACATGTGTGATGCCAGGCTTAATTAAAATCAATGGCACAGTTGTAATAATTGAGCAAATGCGTGAATCAAGGTAAACTTGAATAAATAGAAGGGATTTGTCTCATTTATTATGGAACTTAGGTAGTCACCATGGAGGTGTAGACCTTCTGTAATTTAATTGATCCGCGTCGAGATGTAGTCCTTGTATGTTCATAGTCAAACTAGAAGTGCACTTTGAGGAACAAATCCCACAATAGTACTTGGTACTACCTTGTGATTGCCAATTTGAAAATAAACAAAAAGGTGACATCGAGGAATCAAGTTCCAAAGAGATAAATCAACCATAGCATTTGCATAAGTACATGTTATAGAGAATTGAAATGAACAAAGCATATGTAACATGTACTGAAAATAAATGCATAATTTAATTGCAATATATAAAATTGCATAATATAAATTTGCATAACCTAAGTAAAGCAAGGTAAACTTGCATATGTGATATGGGATTTTAATCTCATTTTGTGGAACATAGGTAGTCAACATGAGGGTGTAGAACTTTATTTATTTCACGTCGAGATGTAATCCTTGTATGTTTATTAATTGAATTGGGAGAGCACGTTGAGGATTAAATCCCACGGTAGTATGAGGTACTACCTTGTGTTCACCAAATTAAAAACAAATCAAGGTGATATCGAGTGAAAATCATTCCAAACAGGGATAAAAAATCGACCACAAAAGAATTGCATAGGTACATGTGATAGGGAATTGTAAAAAAACAAAACGTTCGACATGTACTAAATATTTGTATTAACAATGCATTGCTGGAATAAAATATTTACAATGCAGTAGCAGTACATCAGGAGTCTAATACTAAGGTAATTAGACTAACTAAACCGATGTAATTAGGAAATTAAAAAATACTATGTAATTAAAAATTAATCTACTAAAAATAAATTATGAAATTAAAAATGCAGATAACTTGGCCCAGGCTGTAAGCTCGCAGGCCTCAACCTAGGCCTGGGCCTTCAATCCGGCCTATGAGGGGGGAGAAGGGGGCCGGGTATAAAAGCCAGGCAGTTAGGGTTAGAAACCCTAACTGCCCAGTCGCCTCTGCCTTCTGGTGTAGGCCGCCACCACCACCTGGCTGGTTTCGCGAGAGGCCGCGCGCGTCGCGTAGGCGCATCGCGTGATGGAGCCGCGCTGCTTGGGGCCTTGCGCCAAGTGGGCCCGCCTAGCCAGTCCGCCGGACGCTGCCTTGATCGGAAGCCTCGACGCGTGTGGAGGCGGGGCGCCAGGCCACGGGCGCGCACCGGTGTGGTAGTCGCGCGGTGTTCCGCCATCGTTTCCTGGCCATCGTCGGGCCGTGGAGGCCCGCCGTCGCTCGCCTGGCACCTCTCAGAGAGAGGTGGAGCTGCGCGGAGGCCGTTCGGGCGTGAAGCCCACCGTCGCCTGGTTCGCACGAGGCCGCGCCACACCTCCTGGACACCTCAGGGCCGTGCCATCGTCGCCCTGTCGAAGCTAGCAGCAGCAGCTCCCAACCGTCCCTCTCCCCTTTCCCGATTCGGTGCTCAGGCCAGAGGGGCGCGCCCCTGCAGGGGGCGCTCGTCGGCGGCAGTCCGAGCAGAGGGACCGTGGGGGACGGAGACACAGGTGCGGATGATGCGGCCGGGTGGAGCAGGCGGAGCCGGCAGTGGCGGAGGTGGTGTAGCCAGCGCCAGACTGATGTCCGTCACGGTGGCCACTGCAGTGGTGTGGCTCGCGTACTCTAGTAGCCGAGTCAGAGTGGAGATGCGAGCCACAATGGTTGGTGGAGAAGCCCGGCATGGAGACGGGCTGCGAGACGGCGTCGGTGTCGGGTACCGGATCAACAATGGCGTCAGGTACTGGATCGGCGACAGCGGCGCGGTTCCCAGCGACAGCAATGGCCGGCTAGATGGACCAGCGGCGTCCGGCGAGGTGGGCATGAAGCCCGGTCCTAGGGTATACTCTGGGGATGGGCATCTCGACGAAGACGGTGCTGCTGAGGTCGCCGCCGCTGCTGCCGAAGGAGCCAGGGCTGGAGCCGCCGACGGCGTCGGTGCTCTTGGATGGCGCTGTGATAGGAGCCGCGGATGGCGCTGCGGCAGGAGCCGCGGACGACACCATAGAGTGCCACAATGGAGCAACGTTGGAGCGTCGACGACCACCAAAACGTCGTCCTGCAGGAGGGCGACCGCGCATCCCGTCGAGGTCGCGGTGACTACCATGAGGACAGAAGCAGCGGCGCTCGCCGAGGATGTCACGGAGATCCTGAAGGAGTTTGCCTTGGAAGCGGTGATGGGCGAAGCTGATGCCCAGAGTGGAGGCGCGATGATATGCGATCATCACAACCTGGAGGAGGAAGAAGGCATGTGGAACAGAGCGGTACGCCATTGAGGTATACCTTTCTTCTCCGACGATCTCTTCACGACGATGTTCTAACCAAATGAGCTGTTTCTCTGTGGATAGGGGAAGTGGAATGGCTCAGTTGGACAGAGCGTATATGCTGATAACATGTTACAAGTAATGAAAGAACGAGACGAAGAAGTAGCGAGAGAACTCTGTATTTCATTCATTGATCATAGGATACAATTTATATGGTTAGTGAAGCAGAAGTTACGGAGGAAACTCCGTCGCTACGGAACTACGACTCTCGTCTGTGGAGAGAAGTCGCGTCCCCCAAGTTACGATATTCACGGGGGAAGCACTCGTGGGGAGTCCTTCACGGTGAAGTCTTCCGTACCGGGAATATCTTCCGTACGAGGGGGAACTTCCTTACGTGCTGTGTACATGGATCCGAGGGAGAATCCAATATACAATAAGATCATCCAGATGGGAAATATCTTTCCCTACAAGATATTTGTAACTGGTTGTTCCACGGTACGAGCTAGGATTTTTGTACCACAGGACATGTCATACCCATTCCTCTCATGGGTATAGACTCGGGCCTTGTTTATATAACCCAAAATTCTAAGTTTTTCACTTTCTCTTCATCACATCAAATATCGTGTCATATGTATGGAGCAGTAAATATAGGTAAAAAATAACTAATCACACAGTTTGATTGTAAATCACAAGACGAATATTTTGATCCTAGTTAGTCCATGATTAGACAAAGTTTGCCAAATACAAACGAAAGTACTCTAGGGGCTAGAATTCTAACATTTTGAATTCTAACATGAATCTAAACAAGGCCTCGATGACTTTTCAATCAATAGAGAAAAAAATCTGCTCCATCAGTCCCATAAAAAATAAATAATCACATTTCAAGAATAAATTATTTTGTGAGAAATTCAAGAATAAATTAGTTGGAAACTAAAATAATGTAAATCTGTAATGAATGAACATAAGCAAATAATTACATCTACAGACTCTAAACTTTATTTTTAATCATATACATAAACTCTCTTTTAGGAGACCATAACTATAGAGATCAGGGCCATAATTTCGAGCTATATTCTTTTTAAAACAACTTTTAAATGCTGCAATTTCATTATTACTATTCTCAAGCTCCAGAAAAATGTAAATATTATATTTTGTATTTTTAAAACTGACTCGCGAGCTTAACGAGCTAATTTGAGCTTTTAACAAGTCGAGCCGAGTAGGCCTTCTAGCTCGTTTAGATAACGAGCCAAGCCAAACTTGCTCATTATCCTAACGAACTAGAACGAGCCGAGCCGAGCCAAACCGAACTGGCTCGTTATCCAGCCTTAATGGGGCAGATAGCTTCCTTTTGCTCTTATCTTACCTAGAGCAAATTCTTGTTTGAAAATGGATTTGCAGCGCTGAACTGAAGCAGAAATGTTCCTGAAGATTACGGTATTCCGGATTGTGTACTCCCTACTCTGATTTGTCTCTGCCCTAAATCTAATGCTCTGTTCTGAATCTTCTATAAAACAAACGCACTCGTTTTTGGGCTTTGGGCTGGGTATGGGCTAGGCTTTAAAGGTCCAGGCCCACACAGGGCTTAGATGGATATCTCTTTTTTTTAGAGTTCAATAGATGGATATCTCTATCTTTTACACCTGAAAAGACTCTTAAGTAATCATTTATCCGGTGATACCAAAAACCGTAGGTCACAAGTAATAAGTGATGCCAAAAATCGTATTCTCTCTAGTCACAAAGACAACACTATACCAAAGATGTATACTCGAGTCCACAAACGTGCACAGAGTCCGTGTCGAAGCCAATTCTGAGTTCGCGTCTGGGACGATCGGCAGCCTTGTCGCGGCAGTCGGCAGGCTCACAGTAATGATACCCCTGCATCAGTGAGAGAAAAGATAACACCATTAGTATATTTAAAAAAGATACATCCTTTTACTATATTTATTTCAACCGGCCGTATTGTGTATACTGTTTTTTCTTACAATGCACGGACATCAATCTAGTTATAATTAAAGATGTTTAATTTATTAAATGGACCGCTTTGAGATGTGTGCTATTTGTAGAAAGAGGAGCATGGGAGAAAATCTCAAAAATCAGATATTTTTGCGAATTCTTCCATACGTAAGTGCTTACGTATATATGTAGGCCTTCCAATCGGTTGTGAACTTTCAGTTTTACTGTATTTTTTCAAGACAACATCTTTCATTTTTACTGTTGAAAGGCCCAGTTTTACTGTTGAAAGGCCAATAAAACTAAGTGTTGAGATCGAAATGCCGACAGCCCACCGCAGGCAGCGAAAGTACTCTCTCTGTCGTTTTTTGTTTGTCCTTGTCACTTTCTGAGATCAAACATATTTACATTTGACTAGGCGGTTAAGCTCAAGGGTGGGAGCTGGCCGATCAGGGTTCAATGCCTGGCTCCTATGGTCTCCAAAGAAGGCTATGTCAAGTGGCCCTTTTCAAAAAAAATATAAAAGATAAAATATTAATATTCCTAGCATATGATTTGTATATTATTAGATAGATCATTTAATATACTTTTATAATAAATGTATATGAAAACATAAATATTGCTAATAACTTTTTTATAAAGTTCTTAGACATATTTAAAGAATGATGCAAATTTCACGGCGACACTTCAGCATAGACGAAGGGAGTAACTGTCAATCTTCGATTGGCAGGCGTTCCTTTTCAGCTGACCAGCTGAGGTACTCTCTCTAAGAAAAGATGCAACTGTGCATGTCATATAAAGTAGTTCATATTTGACCAAATTTTTTAGTGAACAGTATTTATAATTATGACTCAAAATTAATTTACTATAAAAATATATTTCATAGTCAATCCAATGATGTTCATATGATATCATAAATATTCATATTTTTGTATCTATAATTGGTCAAAGTTGATGTACTAAAATAGAACACTGTGCTAAAATTACATGTTTTCTTGGACGAAGAGTGTATTGAACTTCAAGTCCCTAAGCAGTGGGTTAAATTTTCTCTTCTAATTTCCTTGCCAAAATCTTGACAAAGAAATATTCACACTGACAGAAAGTAAACAAATTTCTCTGTACTGTTTATACTGACATGGAAATTATTTCTCTGTCCGTAACCAACCCATAGGAAGAAAATTTCATCTTCTTGTCAGTTCAATAATTTCTTTACCTAGATATTTATATGTATTTCACTGTCTCAGTGAAGACAAAACCAATAGAGAAATTATGCTTCCCAGTTTCAAACTTGGACTAGTATATGAAACCTGGCCTAGTCAGTTTCAAAACACGGCCAAACTGGCTTCTATGTGGTGAATCTTCTGGAGCATGTAATTCCACCATGTAGACTCCAAATTAGGTGTTGTATTCTATATATGCATTTAGATCATCTCAGGAAACCAGAAAAAACATATAGAGAGAGGATCT